>PJEM01004977.1:20348-31473 GCA_004023845.1 Helogale parvula | reverse complement strand
CGAGGTCCATCCACTTTCCCACAAATGGCCATATGTCATTCTTCCTCATTGCCATGTGGTACTCCATTGTATATATATACCACATCTTCTTGATCCATTCATCAGGTGATGGACATTTAAGCTCTTTCCATGTTTTGGCTATTGTAGAAAGTGCCGCTATGAACATTGGGGTACGTGTGCCCCTGTGCATCAGCACCCCTGTATCCCTTGGGTAAATCCCTAGCAGTGCTATTGCTGGGTCATAGGGGAGTTCTATGGATAGTTTTTTGAGGAGCCTCCACACTGTTTTCCAGAGCAGCTGTACCAGTTTACATTGCCACCAACAGCGTAGGAGGGTGCCCGTCTCTCCACACCCTCGCCCCATGCTGCCTATTCTTTTGTCCTTCTATGCCCATACTTGATAGATTTTTTAAGTAGCTCCAAGCTCCAGGGGCTTGAACTCACAACCCTGAGATCAGGAGTCACACGGTCCACCGCCGGAGCTAGCCAGGCGCCCCAGGATACTTGATAGATTTTTAAAAGCTTCAATGAAAACATTCTTTGTCTTTAAAAAGGTTCACCCAGATTCTTTATTTTGAAAACAAAAGGAAATTATACATACTTTTTCCAGGGTCGACACATCCCATGTTTCTGGTCATTAAATGTCCCAAAGTAGCAGTCTTTACAACCTTGAATAAAGATTAAAGCAACAATAAGAAGGGGAATATTTTCCTGATTTTATAGCACTTTCCGCGATGAACATAATTACATAATAATAAAGTCACTAACTTAATACAATCTACACAGACTGTTCAACGATGCTCCTGGAAATGAAACCCCAGGATGATTAAGATTTCCATTCGGATTGTATAGAGAGGACTGTATATATGTATGTAGAGGATGTGGGAAAACACATGATCCTGCTGAATAACAAATGTGATTTCAAGTTTTTTCCCATTGATTGAAAAATAATTTTGTAAACATCATAGACTTGGCTCAGTGGTTCACTGCGTATTACTTTAAGGTTCTACTAATCTATGCTCTACTTTATATTCAAAGGACCAAGACCTAAACCAATGACATACATCTAGGAACCAGACTTGCACTAGGTTGAAGAAGAGTGAACTCACCCTCTTTGGTTAATTCTTGGCCTTGTTTGCAATCCTGCTCACACATGGTACACCTTTCCCCCAAGCAGTGGAATCCCGAGATGCACTCACACTCTGCATTGCTGGTGGGGGAACACATTTTCTTGGTCCTGAAAACACCTACAAAGTTTCCCAGGGTTACATGACACTTGACCTCCGAACTCAGGAAGAAAATTTATGTTCTTTGATTTAAAAGAAACAAATAAGCCCTGCTCAAAAACAAACAAACCCAAAAAAACAAACAAAAAACAGCCACATGCTCACTCCACTTATAGTATAAAGTTTCTTTTTAAATCTCTATAGAAGATATTTTTACATCAACCTGATTAGAAGCTTCTTTCTTGTCGAATGTGTGTTTCCTCTATATTTAAAAGCTCAATCCACAAATTACTGTGCTTACAGTGAATTATTTTACTGGACTTGCCTTTTGACAAAGGAACCAGAATATTTAACACTGAACACTTTCCACTGAGATCAGTACACCAGGGAATAAGAACCTGCCTTCCCAACACAGGTCCAGGTAAACAATCCATCTATAAAATTTTTTTTAAGTGTTGTGTGTGTGTGTGTGCGCGTGCGTGTGTGAGAGAGTGAGGGGTTGTGGGGGGAGAGGGGCAGAGAGAGAGAGGGAGACACAGAATCCCAAGCAGGCTCCGGGCTATCAGCACAGAGCCTGATGCAGGGCTCGAACTCACAAACTGCGAGATCATGACCTGAGCCAAAGTCAGATTCCCAGCCGACTGAGCCCCCCAGGTGTCCCATACGTCTTTTAAATCATACCTTCACACCGCCTGCATATGTTGCAGGCCCTTTGTCCACTGGTGCTGGAGAAACTATTTGAAGGGCATGGAATGCAGATCTGACTCTTGTTCCCCCCACAGAAAGTACCTAGGAAGATAGATAAGAGCTGTACGTGTTTGACAATGGACAGTCAGACAAGGGACAGTCACCATCCAAAGCGTTATGAAGTTGACAAGAAAACTAGAACACAAAACAATGGTTCATTCCTAGGCGGTGCAGTGATGCACTCTTCTGATGGACTTTTTAGAACTGCAAGCTTGCCCTTAGCGGAGCCACAGAGCCACAACCAGCGGAGTGTAGATACTGCAACAAATAAACCAACAGAAAGAAAACGGTTTCCTTTATCTGTGAAGTCCGCCCAGCGGAAATGCAGCATCCAGGAAATATTTGTCAATGAATGAATACGACAGCCTTGAAACAGAGCTTGTCAGCCCTGAGCACTAGACGAACTGAGCCATGCGCTCAGCAGGATCGATCAAACACACAGGTTAATTTGGTGCTTACCAGCTGGGCATTTGCTGCAGGAATCCTGCATTGATCTTGACCTCTCAAAATTCATGACCAACAACACAGTAGCCATGATGTTGTAGTAGCCACTGCCCATGATGAAATCTTGCATAGGTATGAAACAAGCAAGGCAGATTCCAGGAGGATTTTAATCAAAGTACCTGGTTTCGCAAATACCACTCTGCAAAAGGTAAAAATAAAATAAAATAAAATAAATTTAAAAAATTTAAAAAATTCAAGAATGAGGTGTTTTCTCCTTTTAAGAATTATCTACATTTGGGTCATCACCTCTGCAATTCCACAAGACCATCTGGGGTTTTTCAGAAACAATCACTGATGGAATATTGTGGGAAAGCGGAGAAGGCACAGATGCTTCTACGCGAAGGCAGGCATGACCACACAGAGCTTCGTGCAGGTTCACCGAAGTCTGAGAGTGCACTTTGCAACATGTTCTGCCAAAATGCAGAAATAACAATAGCAAGAACTTTTGGGGACTTTCATAGACATTTAGCATTGCCGTCCAGGTTTCAGCAATGCCAGCTGCTGGCTGCCTCTGAGACAGAGCTCTGAACATGACAATCTGTCAACAATCGGCAGTCGGGTCTAACAGTTCAGCCCCACGGGGAGAGATCTCATGACTGCTCTGCCCCTGTCAGAGCAATACATGAAAATCTCAACACCTAACCCCTACAACGTTGAAGCACTTCTCTGCTCAACTCATGGTCACATTTTCTTAAGGGACATATATTTGTCCATTTTGAGATTTGAAGGCTCACAGAGTAACAAAGCTAAGAAGTAAGAAATCTCCTTAGGCCAGGTTCTTGGTCTTTATTTAATAGGCTATGGAATAAAAGTTATTAGAAGTTGGAAGGGGAAAAAGTCTAGAGCTGGAGAAACAGAACAAAGCTTCTGGCCTCCCCAATTCCATCCCCCCCCCCGACTGCCCCGAATGGACAAACCTTGAGATCTCGGGGCTGGTGCAGAGTTTCCACTTTCCACGCCTCGATCTTCAGAGCAGCGAGGTTCTGACGCTCAGCAAGGGGCTGCAGGTCAAACCCTGGAGTTCGGTGACTCAGCTGGGGGCGGGGCCTCGTGGGAAATCCCCTCTGCGACTCCGCGGAGCTGCTACTTGATATTTGCTGACCCCAAAATCCCCCGGAGCCCCCGTCTCCACTTGATAATGGCACTTCGAGCCATTTCTTGGAAGCAGCTCTCTGCCGTTAGGACATCTCTCTGATGGCTTTGGGGAAAGGGTTTTGTCCTGTTTTAAACGTCTTCCAGGCCAAAACCTTTAACGGCTCCTTGCATATGTGAGGTGTTGGGGATAAAGCCCACCTCTTAAATAAAGATCAGCCTTTTTTTTTGCCATAGCCTACCTCTTGCCTGTGTAATAATAATGATTCTAGAGCTCTGAGTGCGCTGATGTGCCCGGCATCACGTAAGCACTTGAACGACTCCTCTCCTCAGAAGAGCCCCAGGAGCTGCTCCATCATTACTATTAGAAGTCATTATGCAAATGAGACACTGTGCCTCTGAGTCTAGCCAGGTAAGCAGCAGGACAGGGAGTCAGGATTAGAACCCAGGTCCACCTGATTCCTTTCTACTGTGCTCCTTGCGGTGAGGGTGAGAGGCGGGAAGAAGGAAGGAGAAATAAATAGCACGGAATTTATACGGTGGATGCCTTCGGGTAGACTTGAGATCTATGAGGGTCTTTTGGAAAACCATTATTTCGTTTTTGTTTTCTAAAAGGAAGAGGAAGAAGGGAGCAGGGAAGGAGAGGTGGAGGAGGCGGTCAGGCAGGAGGAAGAGGAGGAAGATGCTCTCGAGATACGAGGATGAACCTGTCCAGTCCTGCGCCCAGGAAGACGACTGAGGAAACTATCTAGCAAGAGTGATTTCAACTAAAACAGAAGGTTTCTGTTAGGATCCAAACAGAGAAGAACTATTTCCCCTGAGGAGACAGGGGGGCTTGGTGTCAAACCGGGGTATGAAGACAGGGAGGAGGGAGCTAATGTTTCTTAAACACTAGCTACGTGCTAAGCACTTTCCATGTTTCTGTGATTCCTATCCTACCACCATGCTCCTTGGAAACTTCCAGGGGCCCCCTGTTGTCCACAAAAAAAAAAAAAAAAAAAAAAAAAAAAAAAAAAAAAAAGGAGGAAAGAAAACCTGGAACCCATGGTCCCTGGGTGGCCCAGTCAGTTAAGTGTCCGACTTCAGCTCAGGTCATGATCTCACAGGTTGTGGGTTTGAGCCCCGTGCCCATGTCAGGCTCTGTGCTGACAGCTCAGAGCCTGGAGCCTGCTTCAGATTCTGTGTCTCCTTCTCTCTCTGCCCCTCCCCTGCTCACACTCTGTCTCTGTCTCTTTCTCTCAAAAATAAACAAACATTAAAAAATAAGTTAAGATAAACCTCAAATAACATTATTTTCACTATTTTATTTTATTATTTTTTTTTAAGTTTACTTATCTTGAGAGAGAGACAGTGCAAGCAGAGGAGGGGCAGAGAGAGAGAGGGAGAGAGAGAATCCCAAGCAGACTCCGCGCTGTCGGAGCAGAACCCGTCAGGATGCTTGTCCCATGCACCGTGAGATCGTGACCTGAGCCAAAACCAAGAGTCAGTCACTCAATGGACCGAGCCAGGTGGGCGTCCCAAATTTCACTATTTTAAAGTGTGTGTTTCGGTGAATTTTAGCGTGTTCACTATGTTGTGCAACTATCATCGGCATATAAATCCAGAACATTTTCAAAACCCCAAAAAGATAGCCGTGAGCGGTCACTCTCCAGTGGACCCTGGTAGCCTCCCTCCCCCTGCAACAGCTAACCTGTTTTCTGTCTCTATGAATCCGCCCGTTCCAGACATTCCCGGTGCACAGAATGACACAGCGTCTCGTCTTTTGCATCAGGCTTCTCTCCCTTAGTATGTTTGTTCATGTCGTTGTGTGTGGCAGAACTTCACTCTTTTTCAGGGCTGAACAATATTCCACCAGACCGAGGTCTGCCTGCTGTCTATCGCTTCATCAGTCGATGGACATGTGAATTGTTCCAGCTTTTGCCTACTATGGATAATGCTGCCAGGGGTATTTGCGGACACGGTTTGTATGGGCATGTTTTCGGTGCCCAGGCGTAGACCTAGGCGTGATATTGCTACATAGGATGGTAATTCTGTTTCATTTTTTGAGGCATTGCCAGACTCTGGTCTAGGGCAGCTGCCCGGTTTTGTAACCCTCCTCCCCCCAGCAGTGTGTAGGACTCCGCTTTCTCCACAGCCTTGCTAGCACTTATTTTTCTGTTCTTTAAATTTCTTTATTTTTTATTTGAGAGAGAGAAAAAAATGAGAACATGCTCAAGTGGTGGGGGAAGGGGGCAGGGCAGAGGGAGAGAGAGAGAACCTGAGGCTCTGTGCACAGCCTGACTCGGGGCTCAATCCCACCACCCTGGGATCGTGACCTGAACTGAAATCAAGAGTCGGATGCTCAACCAACTGAGCCACCCATGTGCCCCTCCTTTTTTTTTTTAATTTTACATTTGTTGACTTATTTTGAGAGAGAGTGCATGCACATGCAAGTTGGGGAGGAGCAGAGAGAGGGAGGGAGAGCGAATCCCAAGCAGGCTCCGCACTGTCAGCATGGAGCCTTACTGGGGCTCGATCTCACAAACCATGAGATCATGACCTGAGCCAAGATCAAGAGTCCTACACTTAACTGGCTGAGCCACCCAGACAGCCCTATTTTTAGTTAAAATTTTTTGTTATAGTCATCTTGGTAGGTGGCATTTCACTGTGGTTTGCACTTGCTACTTTAGTCCAATTTCATTACGTACCCCCGCCCACCGTCCTCTACATGGTGCCACCGATCCAGTTACAGCAGCTGGCTAAGAGCCCAGTGTTACTGTCAGACTGACTGGGATTGAATCCAGGCTCCGCAATTGATGGTCATATGACCTTGGGCAAATTTCTTAACCTCCCGGAGTCAATTATTCCAACCATGTCTACAGACACTGTAACACTGCACTTCATCCTCATCCAGTGAGGACTAAGTGAGACAGTGAACATGAAGGACTTAGCTCAGTGCCTGGCACCTAGTTCTCAGGAAGAAAGGAGCCGTTATTATGTGACTTCTCACTTTAAAGCTTCCCTCCGCTTGTCTCCCGTGATGATCCTCAGTAAAACATCCAGAGCAAGTAGCAAAAGAGAAGGAAAACGCTCGAGCTGCCTACAGACTTTATTGCCAGAGTCTGAAAGTCCTCCGAACGTCACTCCACCTGTGGTCATTGTGGGATCCCCTCCCCTGATTTCAGCAGAGTTCACCCGTGGGAGTTTTATACCATATAAAAATGACACTGCTGATCACCTAACACTTTCAAGTCACGATCTCACCAGGTGGCCTCCTCATTTACATGTGGTGCTCAGTGTAACACTGCAGCGTGACATTTAATTGGACTGTATTTTCATTTAACTAAATGTTGCTCACGAACCTACGTTTTGGGTAGTTTGTGGGCAGAGCTACCTCCTCTCGAATGACGTTTGTCACTTCCCAGCACAGCAGTGAGCTCACTCTTTCAAGCTGGGCTAGTGACCCAGAAGTCTTTGCCTGGCGAAAAGACTCTCAAGGTCAGCCTTCCCAGATCCTATTATACAAAGTCAACCATTCAGGCTGAATCCGCTGAAGGCGATGCACGGCTTGATTCCAGTGTTTAAGGGATTGTCCACTGTTGGTGTTACCACACTCTTGTTTGACGGAACTGTCATAGGAAGCGAAGGCACATTCTATAGTTCCCCTGAGGCGCACACGGTCCGAGGTCACCAAGGTAAGCACTTCCCCACTGCGCTTGGCCTCTGGCCTGGAAACATGGTGACGACCTCTCTGTGCTATGATCTTGGCCTTGGAGAGCAGACGCAGCGAGCCCCAGTGTCCCGCGGCTCGGAAAGCCAAGTCCGTCTCAGATACCTGGGATGTGATAGACCCCACATCATCTACTATCTTGCAAGAATATTACGGCAAGTGCAGTTTCCAAAAGTCCCGAGTGTCCATCTTCTTGGTCCTACTTATGTTCCCATAGTTCTGGAAGTCTTTGTGAATTAGCGCGGGATTGGTAACAGTCGCACATGAAATCGGAGGAAGACTCTGCAACATTAACTCATATTATTTTAAATATGCGTATGCACATAGGAACTAAGACTGCGGCCGCCTGGCTGGCTCAGTCAGTGGAGCACGCCACTCTTGATCTCGCGTCATGAGTTCAAGCCCCCGTGTTGGGCACAGAGCTTACTTAAATAAACAAACATTTGTTTAAAAAAAGAACTCTAATATTGGTTCTTTACGAAAATCCACAAGAAGGACATTGAACCTCAGAATTGCGAAGGGTTTTAAATTTTTCTAAAAAATATTTAATGGAATTTAATTACATTTCAAAAATAAAAAGTCTCAGATATATTTAAGTGACTAGATATTTGACGTGTATCATTGTAATTTTAATAACTGTAAAGATTTTAGTAGAATAACTTTTTAAAAACAAACACGAAAAATAATTTTAATTGAAAAATTCTACACAGTCATATTTACAATTTACAAGACATGCATATAAATTCTGTATTCTTCGAGTACAATTATATTTTGTTTTTTCACTTCTTCCAGTCAGTACTGTCAACAAGGTATGGACTGGGGCACCTGGGGGGCTCAGTCGGTTAAGCATCCGGCTTCGGCTCAGGTCATGATCTCACAGTCCGTGAGTTCGAGCCCCGCATCAGGCTCTGTGCTGACAGCTCAGAGCCTGGAACCTGCTTCCGATCCTGTGTCTCCCTCTCTCTCTCTGCCCCTCCCCGACTCGTGCTCTGTTTCTCTCAATAATAAATAAACATTAAAAAAATACAACAAACATGGCATGGATTATGTGAAGTTCTCAGCCAAGGAAATGAGGGCAAGAAAAAGAAACTGTATGGAGCAAATAAATAATAATTAATGAGTTATGTGCCTTCACCACCCATTTAAACATTTCCAGACCATCAAAGTACATCGAAACATCTGCAATAATTAAACTCAGTCATCGGTGATATTTTCCCAACTTTGTCACATATAAACAATAATATATTTATTTCGTTATTTTCGAAGATGTCTCCGGAGTAGAAAAACAGAACACTTCTAACACAGTGTCAGCTTAATTTGCCACTTACATATGTAGACAGACACAGGGGACGCGAGCGCCATTCCCAGTCCTGCTCCAGGCCCCACAAACGTTGGCGAAAACATTGAGGCATGAAGCAGGCGTTCAGGAAACCTGTACTGAAGGCGTGAATGAATGGGTAAGTGAGCACACGAGTTCACTAACTCCAGTCTCATAGTCCGCCTGCCTCTTCATGACCTACCGTCTTCCTTCCCTCCCCCTTGTGAAATCATTCTGGTGGGTGTCCCCAAGCCTAAACTGCACAGTTTCCCTTCCTTGGGTCTCCCGTGAGAAACTTTGCACTGATGGCTAACATCCGCTGAGGGCTCACTCCGCAAGGCTCTACTCTCTGTGTTTACATCGATTACACCAATGACGCCTTCCAACAGCCTTTGTCCCTTCTTTATAGATGAGGAGACTGGAGCACAGAGAACCCAGGTCGGCTGCCCGATGTCACCTGGCCGGGAAGGGGCAGAGAAAGGGTTCAAACCTGGCTGGCGGGCTCTGGAGCCCATGCTCCTAACCAGGCCTCCACCCCTCTCTGCGCTCGGTGCCCCTTTATCCTGTGGGCTCTGTTCGTGGGGACCCCTCACGGAGTTCTATTCTTAAGTTTGTAAACTATAATACAAAGGATTACAGAGGAAACCCATTGTTTTGAAATATACCCACCAAATATAAGAAGCCAACTTACAGGGGCGCCTGGTGGCTCAGTCGGTTGAGCGACCAACTTTGGCTCAGGTCTTGCATGAGTTCGAGACCCACGTTGGTGTCTGTGCTGACAGCTCAGACCCTGGTGCCTGCTTCTGACTCTGCGTCTCCCTCTCTCTCCCTGCCCCTCCCCTGCTCACTCTCTCTCAAAAAAATAAAATGTTTAAAAAAATTTTAAAGCCGACTTGCAGCACATGGTAATACATGGATTTCTTCATTAACACACACCTGTCCTCGTTTCAGAGTAATCCTGAGTGTAGATGGCATGTCAGGCTATCTGCAATAACCGTAACATGATATGAAAATAAGCGATTTCTACTGGTGCAACGTCATATGTTCCGTTCCCTCGGCTGTGCTCTGAAGGAAATACTAGATTTCTGCTAGAGGTTAGTGAAAATAAAAGATGTGATTTTTTCCCCTGTCCAGCTTCACAGAACCCTGAATGCTGTCTGTGGCCCAGGGGCGTCTGAGGACCCCAGGATCACCAGCTCTCTGCCCAAGGCCTGCCTGCTGCCTTTCGTGTCTTGCGTTGAGACAGATACTCAGTACTTGGGTTTAGCTCTGGGAATTTGCTCGTACTCTTTCTTCTTTCGGATCCTTCTAGAGATCCTGTGGCTGCACCTTATGGTCTATCTGTACAATTTCTAACCCTCCCCGTCCCCATCAAATGGTACATTTTTATGGTCTATCACTTCCTGTGTTCCCTCCTATGTGCCCTTCACCAATGGATTTAGACAGCTTGCAACTCTGACAAAGAAACGCTCTCTAATACTTAATAATAGCTAACGCTTCTTGGTTTCTTCCTGCATCACAGATGTTACACTCAACACACTAAATACTTAGCCTCTTAACAATTCTACAAGGCAAGAGCTGTTGTGAGTCTTCTGGTGTTAAAGAAACAGAAGCTGAGAGAACTCGAGTGACCAAGCCAAGTGTTAATGGCGGCACTAGAGTGTCTACCGTGGACCAATGTTCTAGCTTCACCTCTGTTCCCTCCTTTCATACTCAGAATAACCCTCTGAAGTTAGGGCCCTAACTCATATGGGGGCCCTGAGGCCTGAGGGTCAGGAGACTTGCTCAGGACCACCCAGCTAGCATGAACAGAGCTGGGCTTAAACGCAGCCAAGCTGGAATCAGACGACACGCATTTTCTCGGCACACCAGACAGCCACCCTCAGGGGAGGGACGCAGCCATGGCTGGAGACCAGGCGTTCTCATTCCCAGGCTCCTTTAACATTTGGCCAAGGGTTCTGGCGAACCCGGGAGCTACTCATTCCTGTGAATGAATAAAAAGACATTTGACTCAGCAACGGGGCTCGAGACTGCCGATGCAGTGGTTTGAGAGCTGAGTCGGAAACCACATTTGATCTGATCTCATCTATGTGAATGATTGCCAATAAACTGACAGTCAATTTAAACCTCGAGAAATGTGACGAGGACTGGAATCAACAGCAGCCACTTTTTGGAGGAAGCTGGGTTAACTGTTCAAAATTTAAGAGCATGGAAGCAAAGATCATTAAGGAAGCGCGTGCTCTGGATTTTAAACTTCTACTGGAGAGAGAGAGAGTGGCCGCAGCTCACTTCAAGGGCAATGTTTTGTGGCCTGCAGTCGATAACTCTGATGAAAGAAAAGTCACCCCAACAAGCAATGTCATCCTGAAGCTTATGACTTTCCGCTGAAAGCCGGCTTCTGCCTGTGGAGTCCTGGCCTCCGCTCCCTGGCATTCACCTTGGCCCTGGGAAAGGGATGTGCTATTGTAATTAACAAATACACAGACACATCCAACTACTTCCTAAACTCAACTTTTACCAATGAACATA
>PJEM01004977.1:0-20248 GCA_004023845.1 Helogale parvula | reverse complement strand
CCTTCCCAGCACATATTGTCACCGGCACCCACCGTTATCGGAGCACTAGTTTACTCTCTGTCTTCTCGAACTCTCGTGGACATCAGCTTTATCATAAGGGATGTGGTTTCTGTCATGGTTGTGTCCCAGGCCCCAGCAGCACTGAGCGCAGGCCAGGCACTCAGCTGACGCTTCTGAATGCGTTCTGCTGCCCTGGGGGCATATCTAGGTAGGACACCGCCCCAGCGGCCTTCACAGCCTAGAGAGGAAGCGAGGTGTTTATTCACATGACCAAGCTAAGGCCACACAGCCTTACAGACTCTGTCCTGGAGAACAGAGTGCTGTGGGAATGTACCATCTCCTGGAGCACTTTACAAGGGAACCGGGTTTTGCAAGACGGGAACAGCGTGAAAGGCTGGTGTGGAAGCAGAAGGCATTGCGGTTAGAGGGAACTGCTTTCTGCCAAAGCGTGGAGGAGGCCGAGTACAGCGTCGGTAAGATCTCACTAGGGCCTCACCAAACTAAGGGCAGGCATTCCCATTCACGTCTTACAAACGCGAGGTGTCTTAACGCTTTTGATCACCCTGTACTGAAAGCCGAATCGGATCCTACTATGTCTTCCAGCAGTAAGATGCCAGTAAGAGCACAGCAGGACAGACGTGAGGGCAAACAGGCCCGCGCCGCACAGCCTCGATTCCGACGCCAGGCCCCGCAGATCCCCCCAAAGCCACGGCTCCGCGACCCGCGAGCCGCACGCCACCGGAACCAATCGGAGCTAAGGGGGCGGGAAGGGTGAACTTCCTGCCTCGCCTACGCGGACCGCAACCTCCCCCGGAAGCTTGCGGTGTCGCAAAGGTGCGACGGTGACCCCACCATGTCCGGCGGCCCGCTCAATTACTTCCGCCCGCCCACATGGCCGGGGACGCGCCGCTTGGACCACTGACCCGGCCGCCTGCCCCGCCCCCTCGCGCGGCGCCCCGCCCACTGCGGCGCGGCGCGACCAATCCCGGGCGCCGCCCGCCCCGGCCGCCGGAAGCGGGCCTGACGTCACTGCGGGTGAGCTGCTGACCTTCGGCTCCCGGCCGGAGTGGGAGGGGTGCCGGGTGGCCCACGCTCGGGGGGCTCTCGCGCCGGGTGGGAGCAGAGGCGAGGCCACCCCCCCCCGGGCCCCTCACAGCCGTCGGTGTCAGAATTTCCCCCCTGCGCCAGCGCCGCCTCAAATGTCAGGGCTCGCCCACTCTTCTCCTGTTTCGCCGACCTAACCTTTCGGGGGCTCGGAGGGGAAATTCGCCGTTTCGGCCAGACCTGTCTGACCCATCCTTTAGTGGCTGTTGAAAAATACATTCATTTAATTCCACAAATGGCTCCCTTCTACCGAATAACTGCAGGTTAGCCCCCTCGCCCTTGTTAGTGAGCCCGGGAAACGGGTGGGAATAAAGTGACCTTATCCACGGCACGTAACCTTTCCTAGTCGCTGTCTGGTTGAAATGAATTAGACGTGGCAATTAAGATTAAAATAGGAATAAGAAATTGGTTGGAGCCCCATGGTAAACTATAGTGTCTTACAGAAGCAAAGTATTAATCTACAGCGATAGTCAAAGCAAGGAACATCTTTAGGGTAAAGTTAAGAGAATTCTTAGCAAGTATTGAGCACCGGCTGTGTGCCAGGGACTCTGATAGACGCTGTGGAGTCAGCAGTGACCAAGACAGGAAGGTCCTATGGCGTTCACAGGATCAGAGGGACACAGATAATAAGTGAACAAAAGGCAAAATGCTGAATAGGTACTGTCAATGAGATAAAAGATTCACATTAATAGGAAATGAACATTTGCGGAGATGAGATGTGACATATAAGTGAGGCATGAAAAAGCAACCTGGCAGCAGTTTCTTTGCTATTTAGGGTGCTCGGGCTAATTTGGGGGAGAGTTGTTCTTTTTTTTTTTTGGTATCAGGATCAGAGGGGCCACTGGTGGTCATTGTTAATGTTGGGCAGGGGTAAGTTTTACCTCCTTAGGGTTCCTGGCAGAGCCTGAGAATTAAATTGACAACAAAGGTTAAACAGGACAAAAGTAAACGAATTTATTTAATGTAAGTTTTACATGACCCAGAAGCTCTCATAAGAAAATGACACCTGGGCGCCTGGGTGGCTCAGTCAGTTAAGTGGCTGACATCCACTCAAGTCATAGTCTCACGTTTGTGAATTTGAGCCCCACGTTGGGCTCTGTGCCGACAGCTCAGAGCCTGGAGCCTGCTTTGGATTCTGTCTTCCCATCTCTCTGCCCCTCCCCTGTTCACGCGCTCTCTCTCTCTCAAAACTGAATAAAAGTTTTTTAAAAATTTGAAAAAAAGAAAATGACACAAAGAAGTGGCAACAGCTAAATGTTTGTATACTGGGTTGAACAAAGTGGCAATTGTGGAAAGTGGTGAAAATAAAACAGGGAGACTAGAGGAAGAGGTATTTTAAGGTCTCTGTGCAAATTCTTCCAGACTCAAGTTCCGCTCTGGTGATGTTTCTTTCCTCCTGGTGCTGGGAGAGCAGTGCTCACCTTAGTTTCACCTTCTGCTTTTGGGATGAAAAACTGGGAAGCTGAGCACCTTTCTTGCACCTGTTGTTTAAAAACAAGGCCTGTAACGCAGTGCACCTGGGTGGTTCAGTTAAGTGTGATCCTTGATTTTGGCTCATGTCATGGTTTTGTGGTTTGTGGGATTAGACTGACACTGGAGCCTGCTTGGAATTCTCTCTCCTTCTCCTCGGCCCCTCCCCTGCTTGTCTTCAAGCACTCTCTCTCTCCCTCTCAGAAGAAAAAAGGTTTTTTAAAACTGTTTTTTATTTATTTTTGATAGAGACAGCATGAACAGGGGAGGGTCAGAGCAAGAGAGGCACACAGAATCCAAAGCAGGCTCCAAGTTCTGAGCTAGCTGTCAACACAGAGCCCGACGCAGGGCTCGAACCCACGAACTGTGAGATCATGACCTGAGCTGAAGCCGATGCTTAACCGACTGAGCCACCCAGGCACCCAGAAAAAAGTTTTTAAAAAATAATGCCTTTAACTCAACATAATCAATGTGCCAAAGTGACATATTTGGAGGTAGCAGGTCCTGAACTCCGTCACTGTCAACATCATTTCTCCATTGTTGGATTTTGAGCTCAGCAAGACAGAACAATATCTTTTAATTAAATGTGGCAACTGCTGTTAGAAACGGATTTTAAGCTCCTTGAAAACAGCCAATCTTCTAGTTTGTATTTATGCATCAAGATGTGTCGAATATTGAATGAAAGAGTGAACAGAATGAGGTTTTTCTGCCTGGAAATAAAGGACTGAACTAGGAGGTGTCTTCGCTACCAGTGATAGAGCAGTATTTTTGTGTGTGAATAGTTTAATTCTTGCTGCTTTATTCTGCAAATGTGTGATGATAAATAGGTATGAACTAGAAAGCTGAGAGAGTGTCATGAGTGTTATGGACTCAGTAAGCAGTACTGATAGAGTTTATGGTAAGCAGGGTGTGAAATTTGGTAGCAAAAGTTGACCAAGATCCTGCAGGACCTTTTATACTCATTTCACCCCTCTGGACCCTCAATTTCTGCATCTGTGAAATGGAAAGTACGTTTTCCAGGAAGTCAATATGTAATGTCTAAAACCAATACAGAGAAACGACAGTATTAGCATCTTATTTAAAAATACAGTTGGCTCTTGGAATAATACAAGGGTTAGGGGCATCAACACGCCCCACCCTCTCGTGCTGTCAGAAATCTACACATAACTTTTGACCCCCCCCCAAAAAACTTAACTATTAATAGCCTACTGTTGATGGAAGTCTAACCAATAATATAGGCTATTAGCACATATTTTGTTGTATTTAAATACACTGTATTCTTGTAATAAAGTAAGCTAGAGAACAGAAAATGTCAAGAAAGTCATAAGAGAAAATGTTTGGAGCACTGAATTGTGCTCACTGAAAAAAACCTGTGCATGAGCAGACCGATGCAGTTCAAGCCCATGCTGTTCAAGGGTCACTGGTATTGAAATAACTACAAGAAATAATTTAAGGAGTTGAAAATATTTGCCTCTAGAAAGCAGGGGTGATGGGTAGGAAGGACTGAGTCAGAAGATGGCTGTTTTTCACTATGAGCCTTTTAAAGCTGTGTCGCTGAACCACTGAAGTAGTAACAGACCTGAGCTATTGGTGACTGGTGACTGGCTCCGGTGACTCTTTCGGGTACAGGTATAGGTACAGGTATAGGTTGGTGGAGGCGGCTCTGCGTCACCTGAGTTCATTCTGAAACCCAGGCTGAAAGGGCGGCGGCGGCCCAGGAGGGAAGCTCTTCCCGTGGCAAAGCTAAACTACAGGCGAGCATGCCTGATCCGCAGGTCACTGCTTTTCAAAACTTTGATCGGGCCTCGTCTGTTAACATTCTATTAGCTAAAAAGAGGGCAAACGCAAAGTCAAGGGGCAGGGAGTATCCGACACTCGTGCAGGTGAAAGAGGAAAGCGTGACCATTTCTCAAACATCATCCAGTCTACCGTAAGTAATGCTGCAGTTGTGAACTCTGCGTGCAACGTATTCATTTGATAAAACTGATGTGACTCAGGTTCAGTTCGGGTCCTGATGGGGATGCAGATGTGTCAGGAGTGTTCGGTCAGGTTCTCTTTCCCTTTAACTAAAACCATCTGCCTTGCCGTTTTCCTGTCCTATCTCGTGCTGCAGCAGGTCACCCGCACGGTTGTCTCCTTACAAGAGTTTACTACGGTGACTGAACACGTTAGCCTGTCTTCTCTTGGGTCTTCCTCCAACGACCTAAAAGCCCTCCTTTTCAGCACGCCTCTGACCACTTGCCTCTCTCTCCCCACCATACTCAAAACTAAAAGGGGGTGGCCTTTGCCGGCTTCCTGGGCAAATAGCCAAAGATGAAGTCATTGCAGAACTCCCAAAACGTCTTCTTAGAATCCCAAGTGATTAAAGACACTTACAAATGTTTGCACAAGGCAGTGTTGCGTGAATAAATCTATTAACAATTCTTAAAAATTAAAAATAATTTTTTTAACATTTATTCATTTTTGAGAGTGAGAGAGACAGAACGTGAGCTGGGGAGGGGCAGAGAGAGAGAGGGAGATACAGAATCAGAAGCAGGCTCCGGGCTTCTTTTAGCTGTCAGCACAGAGCCTGACATGGGGCTCGAACTCGCTGACCTTGAGAACAGGACCTGAGCTGAAGTTGGACGCTTAACCACTGGAGCCACCCAGGCGCCCCTATATTCCTTAAAATTAAATGAAAACCACTCTCACTACCACTGTAGAATCTCATGAAATACATTCAAGTGCTTTGTAAACTAACCAAGGAATGTAAGTTATTTCTTGAAAATAAACATGCTTTTAATATTTAAACTGAAACTTCAAAAACCTGACATACTTAACATACTGTTTGATCTCACATAATACTGGTGAGAGGGCTAAGTGACTCACTCACCTTGCATGGAGTTTCTCCAGTGTATTTACCACTTCTGGGAACTTACCCTCTGGTTTTACCTATACAAGTAGGACATCTGAATAAGGTTATTCAGTGCAGCGCTATCGGTACAAAAAACTGGAAATAACCTAAGTCTTATCAGTAAAACATTGGCAAATAAACCATGGGACATGCACAATGGCAAACTAGCTGGGAAAAAAAAAAAGAGGAAGTTCTTTTTGATAAGGAAACATCTCCAACACATTAATTTAATAAGCTGGTGGCAGTGCGCGATAAAGGACAGAACAATCTGCTACATTTCTGAGAAAGAAGTAAAACAGCGTATTTGCTTATGCTTGCATAAAGAAACACTGGAAAGATGCCCAAGAAACTAATATAACATCACCTCCAGGCAGCAGAGAGGATGGAACTGGCCAGGGACAACGTTGGGAGTCCATCTACTCAATGTAACTTTTATCAACTTCGTTTTTGAAATGGGTTAAACTATCAGCATTCAGGGGCGCCTGGGTGGCTGTCAGTGAAGCATCTGGCTCTTAGGTCAGGTTCTCGTCATAATCCCATGGTTTAGGAGTTCGAGTCCCGCCCAGGCTCTGCCTGACCGTGCAGAGACTCCTTGGGATTCTCTCTCAAAATAAAAACTTAAAAAAAAAAAAAAGGATCAGTATTCAATAAAGTGCTTGTCAGATCACTGCGCTCAGCAGTGCTGCGCACTGGGATGTTTGGGAAAAAAAGAACTTTGAGAAACTCACACACGTGAAATTAACGCGTGCTTATAAATGCGAAGAGTCGCAAGCAATTGACGACAGGCAGCCCGACCTGGGGAGACAAGGTTGGGAATAGGTGGGTGGGGGGGACACGGGCGGGAGCTCCAAGAACAGAAGGCCGAGTGCCCGTGAAAGTACAACTCCACTCCAGGAAAACGAACGTTTAAAGCAAACCGCCAAGCTCCCGAGGGGACCCCTCGCCTCCGGCCCGTGGGGAAAAGCGCGTTACTTCCGGCGGCCACCGGGGGCAGGCCGGACCGCACCGCTCGGGGCGGGGGAGAGTTCGTGAGCACGCGCGAGCGCACGGGATTCTCGGGGCGCTGGGAGGCCCGGCTGGGGAGGGTCCGTAGACGCAGAGCCAGGACGCGGAAAGTCGGCCCGCACCCTGCAGCGGTCCAAGGTGGGCTCGGCCGGATGTGACGTAAGGGAGCGAGCAGCGCGAGTCCAGGCAGCTCGGCGGTGAGGAGGAAGTGGGGCCGGGCAGCGGGCGTCTGCGCAGTAGCGGGGGGCGGGGCAGAATGAGAAGCCGGGCGCCGTGCGACTGCGCATCATAGGGCTGGGTGGGGGCGGAGGAGAGACGTGGAGGAGTTTGCGCGGCGGGCGTCTGCGCAGTACCGGGGAGGCGGGGCAGGAGGTGGGCCGGGGGGGCGGGGCGGCGTGCGTCTGCGCAGTGCGGGGCCGAGGGCCTGAACCCCGGCGACGTGCGTACGTGTTTGCGTGCGACCCGTTTAGTCTCGTTCTGGTTCTGCTCGGTTGTCCCCGGCGCGGAGTTGGGCCGAGTTGAGGTTCAGGTCGGGGTCTGGGGAGCGCTGAGGGGTGCGAGGGGGCCACGGGCATCCCGGCGCGGGCCCCGGAAGGGGACTCGAGGGACGAGGTCCTGCCGTGCCTGCGGAGCGGGCGGCCTTCGGCCAGGGGCGCACGGGGCGACCGGGGACGCTCCAGGAGGGTGTGCAGGGCGCCCAGCCAAGGACCTGGCCAAGGCGGTGTTTGTGGAAGTGCTTTTCTTAGCTTCTGATTTGCATAGACCACAAACTGCAGAGAAAGAAGAGGCTATAAACCGTCCAGCCCCTCGCTTGGCAGCTGCCGTTTACAACGAGAGGGCCAAGTGCAAAGAAAGAGTCCAGTTGGGTTGAGTGTAGTGGGGATTCCCATCTTTCCACGTCATCAAAAAATGTGATAAAATATTTAACACTGTTAACTTTCCAGAATATTTTGTACAGTTATTGGAACCTAAAAGAAAATCCCATCCAAGAATCTCACCGGCCAGTTGCTAAAGACTGTGTGCAGCTTTTTGTCCATGAAACTAAGTTTAGTCGTTTCTCTGAAATAGTACTAACCAAAAAAAAAAAAAAAAAAGCAAGAGCGATGTGTTACTGTATATTAGATTTTTTTTAAATATGGTTAAGGAAATCCATTCAGTACTAACGTGTCAGCAACCATACTGTGTTCTCTCAAAAATCCAGCCGTTGAAATTCTGTGTAAACTGATATTAACCTATTATGTTTATCAGAACTATTTCCCTGGCTACTCTGCTTAATACTAAGCTTAAAGTTTTTGGCTGTTTTAGGGTTGCAGTGGAAGTTTTTTTAATTCTTTTTCTTTTTTTAATTAAGTCTTTGAAAAGTACAGCATAAAAATGTCTGCGAAAAGAGCTCTGGTCATCCTGGCCAAAGGAGCAGAGGAGATGGAGACAGTCATTCCTGTCGACGTCATGAGGCGAGCCGGAGTAAGTGTCCTGATGTCTTCTAGCCTTCCCCCTTTTCAAAATTTTTGGGTCTTAAAGTCATTTTCAATAAAATATTCAGTGTCCTTTATAAATATTTCCAACACACAGAAATACAGATGACTGTTCATAATAATTACCTGTTTATTCACTGTCCACATCTAATACTTGTTAGTATTTTGCCATATTAGACCCACTTCCTGAGGAATAGATACTTAAAAAAAATTTTTTTGTTTATTTTGAGAGAGCAAGAAAGTGCATGTTGCAAGCAGGTAGGGAGGGAGGAGAGAGAGAATTCCAAACAGCCTCCATGTGCTGTCAGCGCAAAGCCCAGTGTGGAGCCTGAACCCACAAACCGTGAGATCATGACCTGAGCTGAAATCAAGAGTCAGACTCTCGACTGACCGAACCACCCAGGCGCCCCCGGAGGAACAGACGCCTAAAGGAAATAAAGCATTACCCAGCCCTCTTTGTAGATTTTCCCAGTGCTATTATTTCCCTTTTGGCCCCAGAGGTACCTCTGTCCTCTCATCGACGTGTGTCCATGCCACGCACGTCTTCAGAGGAGCAGCAAACTGCGGTTGCGTTTTGCACCTCTGTCTCTCTCTCCATCCATAGTGAGCACTTAAGTGGCATTTACTGATGTGTTAATTTATTTACTGGTGTCATTCTCAGTACTTCACATAAACTTGAACTCTTCCGACAGCCCCGTGAGTTATTGCCAGCCTCATTGTACAGTTGGAGAAACAGAGGCACAGTGGTGTCCACGTTGTAGACTTAGTGAGGAGAAGAGCCGGGACTCAGGCCCTAGCAGTCTGGCCCCCGAGTCTATTAACCCTTCCGTTCTCTGGTTCCCATAAATGAAGACACACAGATACAGTTTGTTTATTTAAAGTTGCTACTTAGCGTTCTGCTGTGTGAACGTGCCACCGTCCGATCTGTGACAGTCACTCTGTGACAGTGTCACGGCATTTCAGTGCCGTGATATTCTTGCACAGGTTTCCATACGCAAACAGGTGTTCTGACGGAGAGTGGAATGGCTAGGCCGGAGGACAGCCCATGGTCACCTTATTGGCTTTTGCCAGTGCCCTAAAGTACCAATGTGTGGGCCCGCCGGCCGTGTAGGAAAATCCCCGCTTTTCCAGTATGCCAGCTCTTGCTTAGGTCAACTTCGTAAATTTTTGCAAGCTAAAGTAGAATTTCATTGTTTTAACTTGTCCTTCTGTCTTAAACTACCGTGACATTCAAATGACAGCAGTCACTTTGCAAGATGGATTAATAACAGGATGATCACATAATTACCACCCGCACCAGAACCCTGGTGGGAGAAAGGACACTAACCAGACGGGGTCACGGGACAGCGTCTGTGGATCAGAACTGTCTCAGGCGAACGGGGACAGAGCCGGCTGGAAATACATCTCGCTAACTTACCAGCTGCAGCGCAGCATGGTTTTGTCGCAGTGTTTCCTGCCAAGTTATTTTAAAACACAGCAGCTGCGAAAATGTTACTCTAGACTTATGTTTCAGGGTCAGATGTGATGATGTCTTTCTCCTAGATTAAAGTCACCATTGCGGGGCTGGCCGGGAAGGAGCCAGTGCAGTGCAGCCGAGATGTTGTCATTTGCCCGGATGCCAGTCTGGAAGATGCAAAAAAAGAGGTTTGTTCTCCGCACCCGGAATTGCTCCTTCCTGTGCTGCCTTTGTCAGTTTCTTGCAGTGTCTTTTGATTATATCTGAGGCTGTGAGCACAGACTTGTTTTAAGAAAGTTACTTCGCACGGATGTCTTCCCCGCTGTAGTAAGCCCTGGAACGTCGAGGGCGCTGCCGTTTCTGTGTCTGCGGGACCTGGCTGCTGGCTGCTGCGCGCGCTGGCTGCGCGGTGCGGGGCCTTCCTCGGGGCTCTGCTGACCTCGCCGGGAGCTCAGCCTCCTGTTCTAACATCGTACCTGATGGAGTCAGCTGCCACATTTCCTGCTCGTTTCTTTTTCTTTTGTTTCATGTTTATTAAACCATTTTTTTAATGTTTATTTTTGAGAGAGAGAGACAGGGCGTCTGCAGAGGAGAGGCAGAGAGAGAGGGAGACACGGAATCCGAAGGAGGCTCCAGGCTTTGAGCTGACAGCTCAGAGCCCGACACACGGCTCGAGCCCGTGAACCGTGAGATCGTGATCTGAGCCGAAGTCGGACGCACAACCGACTGAGCCCCCCGCCGGGTGCCCCTTAGTTTATATCCTTTATTCGAAAGCTGCTCTTTGCCTTTCCTTCTGTGGTGTCCCAGGCACGGTCGTGTGACTCATTCTGTGTGGGACAGCTTGCAGCGACGAGCGGTGGGAGTCGGGGAGCAGGAAGGGCCCTTGTCCGTCGTGCCCCGTTACTCCCACGGGGGAGTCTGTCGGAGCCGCGGTCCCTCTCCGCAGGAGCAGGCTCACCCCCACGTGCGTAGACGCCATCGCACACCCTGTCATGTAGGTCACTGCTTCCTGGCCAGTGTGATAGGGGTGTGGGCCCTGTGCTCTTGGGGCGTAGATGTTCCAGAAAAAGTGGAGGCAGCTCGCGGATGGCCGCTGCGCCCCGCGGAGGAGCCCAGAGCATGACTCCCCAGGCTCAGACACACAGAGAAGTGTGTTCCTTTCTGATAAATTCACGTGTTTCAGGGCCAGATTGTGGAGTGTGGGAATGTTGGTATTTACGTAAACGTGGTGGGAACAGTCTGAGTCGCATGTTTCCAGGAGCCGAGCGGAAGTAACCGCTCGCTCTTCTCCTTCGTCCCGCGGCGCCGGGCTGTAGAGCCGTGGCTGCCTTCTGCGTCCGCGTGCTCAGACTCTCAGTCCTGCCCCGCACACGCTTTGCTCGGTAGCTTCTCTGGGTTTGAAAACAGCAGCAGAATGTTGGTACTTGCGGAGAGCGATCCCAGGTCGCTGGTGTTGCACTGAGCAGGTGCTGCATTTTCACTTTGTAAATTGCTCTTGGCTACAGTTTTAAAAATCTTTTTAAACGTCTTAATGTGGTGTCACCCCACGTTCCACTTCGTGAGTGGGATCCGGTTTGGAATCAGCCGGTTAGGTGTTTGCGATCCTAAGGCACCGTATCACTTTTCTCCCCTAAGTCCCAGCTCTCGTAGAGGTAAAACCTTCTTTCTGTGCCTTTTACTTAAAGTTGTTCCTCTAACTATTTTTATTACTGTGCACGTTATTGTTGAAAGACTACCTCCTGGGCGGTGTGCGCCTCCTGAGAGCCACAGTGTGAAATGTCCCCATTCTCGTGGTCCTGTCCCCGGCGTCCCGCGTCACGCCCCATCAGCCGCCGAGCTCTCTCCCGTGTGTGGGGGCCGTGGACGCCCTGTGTGTCGGGACACACACACATCTACATCTGTTTTAAGTAAGCTCTCCGCTCAGCCTGGGGCCCCAACTCGGAGCCCCGAGACCAAGAGTCTCCTGCTCCACCGACGGAGCCAGCCAAGCGCTCCCCCCCTTTTTTCCATCCTTTTTACAAGAATGAGATGATCCCACCTCTAATCCTGCAACACAGACATCCTTTCCTGTCACTGTATTCAGATTTGCTGCGAGTTATAACAACGTTTCATCATAGAGATACGTACCTTAATTGATTTAGCTGAGCCAAACTTTTTTGCTATTTTTTTTCCTGTGCTATGTTTTTTGCCATGACCCACATTTAAAATATGAAAATGTTTTTGGACTATCACTTCAGTGCACATCTCAGATGAAAAAGTTTTGCTTTGTTTTGTTTTTAAACTGCAGGGACCTTACGACGTGGTGGTGCTGCCGGGAGGTAACCTGGGCGCACAGAATTTATCGGAGGTAAAAACCGCACAAAGGAAGTATTTGGGCCCATGCCTGTGTTCTGTTGGTTTTGTTGTTACTAAAATATTTCAGGAAGGCGGCTGGGAGTAAACTAGAAACAGGGGAAATGAACAAAATGGTGTTCCGGCTTCATTAGGAAAAACGCCTCTAATGACGTTTCCGTGCGGGTGCGGAATTGGGGCACTTGTTTGGGTGCAGATTCTGTGAGTACAGTCGGAACGGAAGCCCCCCCCCCACACACACACACAGTAGGAAAATGAATCTAATTGTGTGTCTCACGGAGGTTTAAGCATAGACAGCTAAGGGACTGGCTGGCCGCTCAACACCCGGGTGTGGGTGGGGGGCTGCGGAGCCTGGAGCTGCCGGCTGGGGTGAAAATGGCGTCGGAGGAGACCCCTGCTTCTTCATCGAAGTCTCTTCTGTAAGAGGCCGCCTGCCGGAAGGGGGGGGAGGGGGTCCAGGGACTGAAGGCAGGCCGCATCAGAGACATTTGGGACCCTGCTGGACCCTGTTCCTGGCTCTGCTGCCTGGAAACGGCCCAGACGCCACGTGGCAGCCCTCTTCCGGCTTTCTCCTGGGGGCGCCGAGCAGCAGGGGTCCGTGCACCCGAGGGAGACCACTTTTCCCGTCCCATCTTTAAACGCCTTTAAGGAAAGGTCGCCCGTCCCTTGTAACAGATGCCTTGATCAGGTTTAACAATGTAGAAGCAGTATGAATTCGAGACTTTTTCTGTTAATGATTTCGAGATATTAGAAAATTGATAGGAGATCTTGTGTGTGTTTTTTTTTAATTTTTTTAATGTTTTAATTTATTTTTGAGAGAGAGAGACACCATGAGCAGGGGAGGGTCAGAGAGAGAATGAGTCACAGGATCTGAAGACAGGCTCCAGGCTCTGAGCTAGCTGTCAGCACAGAGCCCGACACGGGGCTTGAACCCATGAACCATGAGATCATGACCTGAGCCGAAATCGGATACTCAACCGACTGAGCCCCCAGGAGCCCCGGATCTTGTGTCTTAAACTGGAAGTGGCGTCTCCCTCGTGTCTGCTGGCGGTCGGCTGTGGCCTAATGATGACCGATGTCTGGGTTTCTTTGCACAGTCCGCCGCTGTGAGGGAGATCCTGAAGGAGCAGGAGAAGAGGAAGGGCCTCATTGCCGCCATCTGTGCAGGTAATGCGCAGGCGCGTCCCGTGTTACAGTGTGTCCTTGCAGCTCTTCCAAAACTACGTGACAGGCTAGTCGATAGTTATAAGATTTTGTTCCGCACGCGTCCGTCCCTTCACAGAGCGCGCAGGGCCTCGGCGCGGCCATGTTTAGTTTGGGCGGCACGAAGTCGGTGTCATGTCAGAAATGAGTACAGTTCTCTTTTCTGCTTCTCTGTGCTTTTTTTGGTCGACGTTCTGTGAAACTTCACGTTTTCCGTCTTTGGTTGACCTCTGGGATTCAGTAAACAGCTTGTGACAGCAAATCTCTGTGCCAGGAAGTAGGTCTGCCAGCACCCAGTCAGCAAGAATCAGTCGGCTGTCAACAGGACCGCTCCGTCCACGCGCCTGCCCCGCTGATTCGGGGCGCGGGTGCTTCCCGGCTGGCCCTCCGTGCGGAGCGTTCGGTCAGGCACTGTGCCTGCTGTCACGTAAGTTAGAGGACAGTTGTCGGTGCTTCCTGGAGGTCCCCGCATCTTTGAGAGATAGTAAGTTAGTAATACTTTGTTTTCTGGAAGCACTGTGAGATCCATGTTTTTTTAATATCTTTATTTTATTTTGAGAGAGAGAGTGAGTGGGGGAGGGGCAGAGAGAGAGAGAGAGGGAGACACAGAGTCTGAAGCAGGCTCCAGGCTCTGAGTTGTCAGAGCAGAACCCGATGCAGGGCTCAGACTCACGAACCATGAGATCATGACCTGAGCTGAAGCCGACACTTACCCGACGGCCCCCCACCCCCCATGAAATCCATTCTTAAGTCTCTAGTGGCGTGATATTCTGCCGTCTTGCGTTTTTCCAGAGCGTTATTCTTTGTCACAGGCTTTTGTGAAACGTTTGTCGAAAGAGCAAGTAAATCAGCGAATAGACGGGTGTTTTGATACAGTGACATGGTGTTTTGTGCAGCGCCGTGGAGCTGTGAAGAAGCTGTACGACGGGGACCCTGGGGACTCTGCAGGACGGCAGACCTTCTCAGAGCTCTTGCAGAAATAGTAGTGTTATTTGCCCTTTTCCTTCTGGTGCTCAGGAGAGTGTGACGATGCCACCGCTGGGGCGTGGCATGTGTGCTCACGCATTCTTGTGTCATAAATGTCCCAGTTTTCATTTCTGACGCGGCAGTTACAGATCGATGTAACTCACCTAAGAGCTCAGGGGCTCCCAAGACCCGAGCGTTGGAGCCTGGGAGGGACCACAGAGGCGGCCACCCTGGCGGGCCCTGTCCGTGGGCTCCGGTCTGCACCAGCCCCTGGACCTGCCCTCGGGGCCCAGGTCTGTCCTCGGTGGTCCCTGTGGTCCCTGTCGCCCGCGCATTCACCTGTCCCTGCCTGCGAGTCCCAGGTCCCCTTCGACGGGCCAGGCCTTGGTGCCGTTGCTCGCAGCCCTGGCCACAGCCTCCCTCATAGGTTCTCTAACCCAAGGAAGGGTTTGGGTCCGATTCGTTCCCTTCTGAGTCTGCTGAGCAGAAGAGCCGCATGTCGGTTTGTCCTTCTGTATCACTGAGGTGGCTGGAGGGTTGGCCACACGCAGAGGAGCGTAGACTTGAGAATCATTAAATCGCTGTTAGACAGAAAGAGGGCTCTGGCGCGGCGCGGCGTGTGTGTTGTTGACTGTCCTGCGCTGCCCGCCCTTCTGGCTCCGCAGAAAGCAGGAAGTGCGGTGGAAGGGAAGGTGGTTCTTAAGTGTCCCGGTCAGAGGCCCAGGCTCGGGCCTCGTGTTAGTGCTTGACACAGAAACTGGGGGGCAGACTGTCTTGATGAGAAAGTAAAGGGGCACCTGGGTGGCTCAGTCAGTGAAGCGTCCAGCTTCAGCTCAGGTCATGATCCCACGGTTCGTGGGTTCAAGCCCCCCATTGGGCTCTGTGCTGACAGCTTAGAGCCTGGGGCCTGCTTCAGATTCTGTGTCTCCCTGTCTCTCTGACCCTCCCCTGCTAGCGCTGTCTCTCTCTGTCTCTCAAAAATAAATTTAAAAAACATTAAAAAATTAAAAAAAAAATAAAATAAAATGAGATTCACCCGGGGGTGGGAGGGACGGGTGGAGGGAGAGGGTCTAGGTTGGAGCTGGGGAGACGGGGTGCTGTCCGTGGGAGTCACCACACGGTGGCGCTGTTGGCCGTCCTGTCTTTGCTGCTGCTGCTCTCTGCTCAGAGCCGGGCCCCTGCGCACACGCACCAGTTGTTCATGTGCCAGCGTTTCAAGTAACGGGAGTTCAGTATTTCTTCTCGAATTCTCCAGGCAGGATCCTTAAGCTCCAGAAAGCAGTAGTTATGGACTTATCAGGGTGAGTAAGCCCTCGCTAAGGTCCTGCAGAAACGCGAATTTACTAACACTACTGTAGGCAGCCGTTTCATCAACGGAAGGGAGCAGCCTAAAGATTTCTAACTCACTGTAGGATCCTCCTCACTGTACGGTCACCTCTGGAGGTGTGCTTTCAGAAAATACAAGGTCCCGAAGGTAATTATCTGTCTCTTCACATCTCACAAAGTAATGAGGGTAATTGATGAGTCCATTCACATAAAAATTGAGTGATAATTAATTCAGTCTTTACAGACTTAAAATTTGCTACCGTGCAGAGCTGTCCGGTACAGCGCGGAGACACATCAGGTCTGTTGGGGGACGGATGACTTGGGGCCTGAGTCAGGTGGAAGGCTCAGGTGATTCCATAGTGTTTGTGGATCTTCCCGTGTCGTCCGCAGCTCCCTTTTCCTTGGATCCGTGTTGAAAAGCGAAAGTGAGAGCAGGGTGCCGGGGGCTGAGCTGAAGCACTCGGGCTCCGCCCTCCTGTCTCAGCCTCCGGGTCACGTCCTAACCTGTTGTTTCTTTTTTTAATTTTTAAAATTAATTTTTTTAATGTTTATTTTTGAGAGAGAGAGAGACGGAGTGCGAGTGGGAGAGGGGCAGAGAGAGGGAGACACAGAATCTGAAGCAGGCTCCGTCGCGGGGCTCGAATCCATGGACCGTGAGGTCCTGACCTGAGCCGAAGTCAGACGCTCAACTGACTGAGCCCCGCAGGCGCCCCGTGTCCTGACCTGTTTTGAGGGTCTTATTGCTGTTGTGCAGCCTGTGTTTCTAGATGTGACGTGAGGCTTAGAGGAAAAGGTAGAATACTTTTTTTTTTAAGTTTCAAGGTAACATAACAAAATCATAAAGTTTTTGTTTTAGTCCTTACCTGAGGAACGTTACATCCAAAATATGGTAGTGATTCTCAGTGAAATTGACCATTTTCAGTGCATACTTTTGGAGCAAAAGTCTCACGTTAGCAACTGCACATGTTGAGGATCAGAAACGGACACCTGCGCGAGGGCGTTAGTGGTCACGGACACAGAAGTGCCGGCGCCGGCGTCAGGTTTCGGGGCCTTTCGCGGGCGCGTTTCCTTGCGGGCTGGACAGTGTCCTCGTCCCGATAACAGTCCCTCCACCCGGGATGCTCGTGTGGCTGGGCGGGTGAGCGAGTGCTCGTTTTCATTTTTAAGTAGAAAACCAGAATGAGGCTGTAAATAGGGGTCAAGGCCAGAGGTTTGGAGCGCACCAGCTGCCTTCAACGTGTGACTGACTCGTGTGCTCAGAGTGAGGCCTCGGTGGCCTCCCGTCCTTGTCCCCCCGGCGCACCTGCCTGCAGTTCCGTGAGGGACCGCGCTCTGTGTGTCTGGAGGCGGCTCCGTGTCCCCTCATCCAGTGGTGATCGGGTACTGGAGTCTACACTCTGGAGGCGGCTCCGGACCCCCTGATCCAGTGGTGATCGGGTACTGGAGTCTACACTCTGGAGGCGGCTCCGGACCCCCTGATCCAGTGGTGATCGGGTACTGGAGTCTGTGCACTGTTGCCGGGTGTGCTCAGGAGATGGTTTGTGACACACATGCCGCACGTCTCGTGCTAAAAAGTGTTCACTTTCAGAATCATCAGGGTATTTTAGGTAAGAGCCTCCTGGCTTTGAAAAATACTTCCGTTGCAGTTTTAAGCCAGGAGTTTTTTACGTCTATACTTAATTAAGTCTTTTTATTAATCTTTTCAGGTCCTACAGCTCTTCTGGCTCATGAAATAGGTTTTGGAAGCAAAGTTACGACACACCCGCTTGCTAAAGACAAAATGATGAATGGGAGTAAGTATATGCTTATATTTTATTTAAAAAAAAAAATTTTTTTTTTAAGTTTGAGACAGAGAGTGAGCGGGAGAGGGGCAGAGCGGGAGAGGGGCAGAGAGGGAGAGACAGAATCCCAAGCCGGCTCCACACCAGCAGTGCAGAGCCCGACACGGGGCTCAAATCCATGAACTGTGAGATCACGGCCCGAGCTGAAATCAGGAGTCAGACGCTTACCCGACCGGCCGCCCGGGCGCCCTGTGCTTCTCCTGTAATGAGCAAAAAGCCCCGACGGCTGGGACTCGGCTTTGTGTCCCACCTGCGAACCTGACGCGGAGGGACCCTCCGCGGGGGGGGTGGTGCGCTGTGTGCCTCACCTCCTGCGCCAGTGTAGCGGCCGCAGAGGGGCGGTCGGTGGGGAGGGGGTGCCCGCCCCCCTGCGCCCCGACAGGCGCGGCCGAGGCCAGCCGAGACCCAAGCGTCCCAGATGAGCGTGGTTGCAGAAGGTGCCCTTTGCCCGCAGTCCAGAGTGAAGTGGACATTGCCCGCTCCTGGGTGGCAGGTGTGTTATTTCGGGTGACGTGTTCCTTTCATAAGTAGCAGCTGGACTGTTAACTTTTGTTAATTTATTTTTATGAAAACAATTTCTATCTGTGGTAAAAAGTGCAGACAGTACAGAAGGGGGGTGTCGTAAAAACCCTTTTCTCTTGTGTCCTCACCCCCTCTCTGCTCTGTTAGGAAGTGTCTTGTGTGACTGGAGTTTTCTCCGCATGGACTCGGTATCCTCTGTAGTTTAATAGTTTTATTCAGATGGAGTCCGTTAAGTATATTGTCCTGCAACTTTTATTTATTTACTTACTTACTTATTTACTTAGAGATGGAGGGGAAATGGGGCGGGGGCAGAGGCCGGGGCGGGGGCGGTAGAGAATCTCAGGCTCCGTGCCCCGCTTGGGCTCGACCCGGGGCCCAGTCCCATGACCTTGGGATCACAACCTGAGCAGGAATCCAACATTGGATGCGCAGCTGCCTGAGCCCCCCAGGCGCCCCTGCAGCTTGCGTTTTAAACCCAAGATTGTGTCCTTTTGTGGGCGGAGGCCAGCGAGCGGTCAGGTCAAGCGTTTAGTCCTCTGCAGGACCGCTCACTCGGAGGCTGTAACAGACGCCTGCCGTTGGGGCTCAGTCTGCAAAACGTGTCGCTCTTTTTTGGGTACAGTTTATTGTTAAACGTAGGAGTCTTGATCTCAGCTCAGGTCCCGAGCTCACGGTTCACGACTTCGAGCCCTGGATCGGGCCCTGCCGTCGCCTCTGTCCTCCAGGAGGACGGCTCGCGGACACAGGACACACACGTCAAGTTGAGAACTAGAAGGAGCGCAGTGGAATTCGGAGAGGAGTATTGTTAGTAACACGTTAGTCCTGGAGCAGGTTAATTAGGGGCGCCTGTGAGCCGTGCCCCCTCAGTCCCAGCCCCTGCCTCTCAGCCTGACGGTCACAACCCCGTCAGGCGGGTGGCGTCTCCCCCTGCCACCTGTCCCTGGAGCACACGCCCCAGAGAGACAGGGGCCCCGGGACTTGCAGAGAGGAAGAGAACGTCACACTAGCGCCGATGATGGCAGGAGCGTCTGCACTTCCCAGTCAGAAGCTGGGGGTGGGTTCGGCGGGCACCGAGCCCCCAGGGAAACGGAGCAGCCGGCTCTGGGACAGCGTGGCCAACCCGGCGCCCGCAAACAAACCGGAGGATGGAACGGTAATGGTGGCAGCGGACTCGGAAACCGCTGTGCCGGGTCGGGGTTGGTCCCGGGTCTCAGCGCCGCTCGGCGCCCGTCCTGAGCTCCTGTGCTAAGGAGGCCGGTAACGTGGCTTCCGTCGTCTTCTCGCGGCCAGGTCGTGTGGCGCGGCCGCCCCGTGTTGCGTTTTCTTTTAACGAAGAGACACTGCGTTCTAGAGCAGCGTGAGGCTCCCCGCAGAACGCAGCGGGACGTGCGGCCCCCCCCCACCCCTGCCCGCGCACGCGCCGTCTCCCCGTGTCGCGGCAGATCCACACGGCCCCACGGCCTCCAGTCTGTCGTTTACGGCAGGGTTTGCTCTTGGTGTTGGACATTCAGAACATCCTCAAAATCGATCCAAGGAAGCATTTTCTCAAACACCTACTACGTTTCTGTAGTTGCTACAAAGATACTAAGTTGTCGATTAGACCGTCTCTGTGAAAAGTGGATGTTTTTTTGCAGAAGGCTCTGGCTCCTGGGCATGTGGTAACGTGGGCATGTGGTACCGTACTCGGGGCTGATGGAGAGGTTCTGGAGTCGGGGAGATCGGAATCAGGCTTCCTCTGGCGGTTGCAACATGTTGGGGGGGGCGACCAGGAGGCCACGTTCCGCCTTTATCTGCGGCTGGATCTGTCGTGTCTGCTGGCCTGCGATGCCTCCAGAACGTGGGGCTGGACTCGGAACAGAAGCCAGTAGATGTTAGCTGCCGGCGTTGGTCGGGGGCACGCACAGACATCATGTGCACGGAGCCCCCCGGGGCCTGGGGCTTCCCGGGGGAGGAGACCGGCCCCGGGAGGCCAGGCGCCTTGCCCGGGCTCAGGCCGCCTCTCCCGTGAGGCTCCCGCCCACGGACGTTCCGAGGCATCGGGCTGAGCAGTCCGTCCTTCCACAGGACAAGGATGTTAGAAATGTCGGCCCTCAGAGCGTCTGAGAAGCGAGGCTGTCCCCCTCCTGGGTGTCTCTGGTCCTCCTCGTCCGCAGCGTGCGCGGAGCAGGTGCGGGGGAAACTGCTCCCATAAGCACTCCGGTCGGAAGGACATAGTCTTCCCTCCTCTCAGTTTTTAAATGAAGAAATGGTTACTTTAATGGTCTTCTTGGTCTCCTGGCTGTCCATTGTTCTCAAGAGCATCTGCAGACCCCCGTCACGTCGGTGCGCAGCGAAGCGCCCCATCTCTGGGGCCGGGCTCCTCCCCCCCCAGCCTCAGTGTCCGTCCTCATCCTCACGCCCCAAGGTGTCAGTGGCCCCAGCCTCACAGGATCCCACCTGGATGGCAGGTGCTTTTCCATCTCCACTGTGGTTCCTTCCCGTCCAGTCTTGGCGCAGGTCAGACCTGGGGCGCGCCCGCTGCCACGCAGAGCAGGCCCCTGGGTGCCAGAGGGGGCCGGGGCAGCCCCCCTGGGTGCCGGAGGGGGCCGGGGCAGCCCCCCTGGGTGCCGGAGGGGGCCGGGGCAGCCCCCCTGGG
>PJEM01004976.1:36983-140798 GCA_004023845.1 Helogale parvula | reverse complement strand
AGGCCTCTTCTGCTGCCTTCACTGCATGTATCTCTTTGACTTTCCCACTGGAGCCAGTTCTTAGCCGTGGCCTCCTGCATCTCCCTGCCAAGGTCATCCTGTGGCTGCAGGAGTTGTGACGCACCTCCTGGGGCAGGTGGCAGTGCCAGGAGTTCACGCTTTCTGAGGAACCCTTGTCTGAGGGGTCAACACTCCCACTTCTTGCCCTTTGGGATACAATTCCAATGCCCATTTCCATAGCCCCTCAGAGGGCTCCACAGGGATTGAGCCCCAGGTGTCCTCCACTCGTGAACTCCTTCTTTGTTTTGTTTTTTTTTTTTAGTTTATTTACTTTGAAAGAGAGAGAGAAAGTTATGAGTGCGGAAGGGGCAGAGAAAGAAGAGACAGACAGAATCCCAAGCAGACTCCTCGCTGCCAGTGCAGGGCCTGATGTGGGGCTCAAACCCATGAACCACGAGATCATGACCTAAGCCAGAGTCAGCCGCTCAACCAACTGAGGCACCCAAGCACCCCATTAACTCATTCTCTATGGATCTTTCTCCCTCGTCCTGCATCCTGGGGTCACCTCCCAGACAAACCACTTGAACCGAAATACTGGTCTCAGAGTTGGTTTGGGGAGGAATCCAAAGTAAGGCATCCATTATGGATTAAACTCTGTCCCCCTAAAAGATATATTGAAGTCTCAACCACCCAGCCCTTAGAATGTGACCCTGTTTGAACACAGGACCACTAAAGGTGTGATCAGTTAAGATCAGGGCATACCAGAGTGGTCCTTAGCCCAATATGACTGGTGTCCTCACAAGAGGAAAGGGACTCACAGGGAGAACCAGAAGCTGGGAGAGGACAGGAAAGAGTCTCACCTACAGGCACGTTTCAGACGGAGGGTGGCCCTGCCTGCACCTGACTTCTGATCATCTGGCCTCCAGAACAAGAGACAAGAGATTTCTGTTGTTTGAGGCATCTTTTGTTACGGCAGGCTGCCCAACAAAGCCGGCCCCCGAGAGCAGAGTGTGAGGGAGGCCGAGCCCCAGTCTGGGGGTCGGTGGCTCTTGTCATGAAGCCCAAAGGGGCACACGGTGCCCCTGAGACAGTCACCCCCACCGCAGCCGCCCTCACACTAAGCACGAGGACAGGAGCTACTCAGTCTGCACCGGGCTGAGAAGCGAAGACAGCTGCGGCCCAGGCGGGGGGCCTCTGTGGACTGCCTGCACCCTCCCTGTCCCCACCTCCATCCCCCTCGAACCTAATACCACAATCCCTTACTGATATTAAAAACTGACAAGGAATTTTGCCACCGGCACTAGCATTTTAATATTGAAAGGTTGTGAAATCTAATAAGAGCTACAAGGAGGTTGATGGGGGTGGCGTGATTTTTTCCCCCTTTCGAGCTTCAATAGAACTGAGATTCAATAAGCAAATGTGACAGAATGTGTGATTTTCCCTTGATCTGCCGAGGCCAGGCATTTCCTGTTTAATAACCTTAAACCGGAGCCCCCCTTCCGCTCCCAGAGGTCCCTTCCCCCAGCGTCTCTCCTCCTCATCTTATCAGAATAATCCTTCATTTGAACGCGGCTCAGACTGGCACTTTGGTGGCACCTTATCACCGCTTGAAGACACAAAGAGAACACGCTGAAATATTATTTTTCCTCTTTGTGGGGAGGTGTTAATAAGATCTTCCTGCCGTCGTCCTGCCCGATACAGCGGGAGATCCCTGATCCCCGTCCTTTCTGGTCAAATCCCAGCTTTAAAGCCTGTCCGTAAAAGAGGGTGTTCCTGGCTCACAGCCTGCTCAGACGAGGGGACACCGCAACAGAGATTTCCAGCCAGAAAGTGACAGGCAGTGGGAGGAGCCCACACCTGACCTGAGAGGCTGGGCTCTGAGTGTCCATGTCACATACACATGTGACAATGGCAGCAAGCACTCTTGGGGCAGTGGAGAATGCCGGGGGGCGAGGGGGGGGCAGTGTGGACAGGCCGATAAGCACAGAGTGACACTCCAAAGAGGTGTCCTACAGCCTTTTGAGGGCACATGCCCCCAGCCTGAGTGGGGTCCCAGCTCCGGACAGCTGAAACAGGTGCTTTCTGATGAGCTGAGATGTTGCAGGGACAGAATGAAATCCTTGGTTCCTGGGTCCATTTTTCTGAAGTAAGCCAAAGAGAACTTTGCTAGTCCTCAAAAAAATAATAAAAATTTTAAGTCAGTGGAGTGAGAGTCATTAACCATCTGTTATGAGCTGAATCATGTCCCCCACCAAAAGCCATGTGTTGAAACAAAAACCCCCAAAGTGACTATATTTGGAGATAGGGCCTTTCAGAAGGTAACTAAGATTAAATAGGGTCCAATGTGGTCCAATAATCCCTGGTGTCCTTGACTAGTATCCCTGTAAGAAGAGGAAGAGACACTAGGGATGTGCACACAGAGGAAAGGCCATGTGAGGACACAATGAAAAGGCAGCCATCTGTGAGCTAAGAAGAGAGGCCTTAGGAAAAACCAAACCTTAACCTTGGACTTCTAGCCTCTAGAAAAAGCAAACCTTAACCTTGGACTTCTAGCCTCTAGGAAAAGCAAACCTTAACCTTGGACTTCTAGCCTCTAGAAAAACCAAACCTTAACCTTGGACTTCTAGCCTCTAGAAAAAGCAAACCTTAACCTTGGACTTCTAGCCTCTAGAAAACTGTGAGAAAATAAAATTTGTTAGGACAACTCTAGCAAATTAATACACCATCTTTCATTTTTACTCCAATCCCCTCACTAAGGCCCAGAGAGGGTGAGTTACTTGTCCACGGTCACGCAGCTTATTCATGGTAGAACCAGAATTAAAATCCAGAACTCTGCTCTCATGCTAATTAGGCTACAGCAGCTTCTCCACAAAAGAACAAAGGGCTTGTGCACACAAGTCAGCAGTGCCCATGAAACTTCAATGCACACACTCAAAAACACCTTAATTTTTAATAAAGGAATAAAACTTCCCCAATTTCTACTGCTCTGAGTACCCTTTGGCAGGAATGATAGAGCCTTTTCACTCCTTGCTGCACAAACCACCATTGTGAGGACTTGGTATTTATTTGAATAAATAGTCATCTCCCCCAGAATGGCAGCCAGCCTCTACCGGTCACCTGACTGGATATGTTTGCAGTTGCTATGTTACTTCAGCTACTAATTTGCTGCCATTTGCTACTTGGAGTTCCTGGAACTCCCTGCAAAGTTAAAGGAGAAAGACAAGAACCATGCTGGCTGGCAGTGGGCACCACCGGACTCCCAGCCAATTACCCCCTGGCCCCGTAAGTGTCCGAGGCAGGGTTCCCCGTTCTGATGGACAACACACTTGCCCCCCACTTTCCCCTACTGCGTCATGTCTCCTTGGGCCACAAGAGAAAGCATGCCAACAGGGATGGGACAGCCATGGAGATGGGGTAAGGAGGGGGGCAGACCAGAAGGTACTCATTACGGATCATTTAATGTTTAATATCAGTAGTCAGAATGCAGAGACTATGCGGTATCATAGAAAAGAGCGCTAGAGTTAGAGCCTAAAGCCCTGGGTTTGAATGCAGGCTCTACTAAGAATAGCTGTTTGCCTTGGGCAACTGTTTCAAACTCTCAAGAGCTTTGGTTTCGTCACGTATACTGAAGATGCAGAATAATATAATGTGCAAGAGAGCTTTTAGCAGTGCCTGGTGCATGATGGGGCAACGTAAGTATCTGGTCCTTCTTTTGTCCCAGTTGTAGGTTTGCCCTGGAAAATGGGTTGGCCTTTAGATCTCAGAGGGCTGGGAGCAAGAAGCTAGGAAGACCATACTGCCAGAGAAGGCAAGAGAGCCACAGAAGGAGAGAAGGCAAGCAGAGACAACAGCAGGCCACACCCTGGGAGTCTCGTGCTGTGCCAGGCAGGGCCAGGCCACCATGCCTTCTCCCTTCCAGTACATCATGGGAGACTCTTCAGAGGAAGACTGTTCTCAGTTAAGAGAATAACTGTTAGCAGAAACAATGACACGGTGAGTATGGGAAGCTGATGAAGAAGTGACACTGGGTAGGGCCAGAAGGGGCAAGCCATGCTTGGTTCTCCCCCTGGCCTCTTTAACCCTAAACCAGGCGCAATCTCGGTAGAGGCCATGTTTTCTTCATCCACCCTCTTTGGCATATGGCTCAGAGAGGCAGAGAGGGAGGGATCTGTATAGCCAACCCCACGGACTCTAAGCCAACGATGGGTACTGGTCTGGGGAAGCTGAAGAAAAGACCCAGAGGCAACAATCTAAATGTAGGTTTATTAGGGTAACTTATGTACAGGGAGCCCGGGAGTGGCTGGCTGGATAGAGCACCCACGGCTGAGATCTACATGCAGCAAGCTTTACCAGCAGAGCAACTTAGCCCTCCCCTCCCTGCATGGCCAGCGTTCTGAGGAGATCAAGGCCTGCCATCCAGGCAGTCCTCTTTACCAAGAAGACACCCAGGGTTAGCCACCCCCTCGAACCCCTGACCTCCAACAGTGAACAACACATTCTTCTACATATTCTGCTTGATGGGAACGTAGAGGGAGGACAGGATCCCTACGTTCTCAAGATAGTGATTCACAGCGGCATTCAGGATGTGCTTGCACAACTTGCTATCCAGCATGTATCACACAGGATCCAAGGACAGGGTTTGGGGTTGGCATGGAGAATCTTACGGATTCCCTCTGCCAGCTCTGGTAGAACACAGATTGTACAAATAATGTGAATTGGCCCAAGTACAGCAAAAAGGCTCGGTACGATTCCGGTAAAGTGGATGACGCGGAGCCTTCCTACAGGAATTTCATTTTTCCACATTCTTCTGCAGAACCTGTGTGACCTCCGTCTACACACACACCTCTGCAGAATATTTAGGAACTAGTTTGGGGCGCCTGGGTGGCTCAGTCAGTTGGGCGACCAGCTTCGGCTTGGGTAACGATCTCACGGTTCGTGGGTTCGAGCCCCGCGTCGGGCTCTGTGCTGACAGCTAGCTCAGAGCCTGGAGCCTGCTTCAGATTCTGTGCCTCCCTCTCTCTCTGACCCTCCCCGGCTTGCACTGTCTCTCTCTGTCTCTCAAAAATAAATAAAAAACATTTTAAAAAATTAAAGGAACTGATTCAAGCAAAAGACTCTCCTCCAAGAAGAGTATTATATTGTCTATGAGGTAATTTAGCATATTTCAGTATAAACAAGATGGGATGTGTGTAAAACTATCTTTCAGTTCCGTTGAAAGGTGGTTAGCATTTGAGGTATCTAAAACTAACACTCCAGGCTGGTCAACCAGCACAGAGAGGCCCTAATCGGGCACCACCCGCTTCAGAGCTGATCATGAGCATTTAGAATATTGCATTAGAATATTTAGTTTCAAAAATCTAAGCAGTTTGTCACATGAAGATTGGCATAGGGTGGGCGAGCCTGACGATCAGCATAAATGCCTGCACCTTGAATGGTGGCTTGGAGACTGATCTAGCGAGATCTGATCAAGGTGACCAAGGACTTGATTTAGTCAGATCTGAAATCTGATCAAGGTGACCAAGGACTTGATCTAGCAGATCTGATCAAGGTGACCAAGCAATCCAAAGGATGGGCATGCAGCTAACAAAGGCTGCAATGTCATGGATGACACAGCATCACACCCACCACCATCACAAAGCATGATCCCTTTTCCAGATTCTCCACACAGGATCCCATCTCTGTGAACACATCCCACCTTCAAGGATTCTGGCAGCACTGGTCAGGAGAGAGGGGTCCCGACCACTCCCAGGCATTCTGGCCCACGTGGTGAAAGACTTGTAGAGCTGGAGATGCCGTAGAGCATGGTCATCAGGGCCAAGCCCTGGAATCAAACTGGCTACTCTAAATCACAGCCCCCCTGTTCATTAGCTGTGGGCCCTGGGCAGAGTGGCTACCCTCTCTGTGCTTCAGTTAATAGAGGCAAAGGGCTTAGACTCATGCTCAGCAAATAGTGAGCGAATTATTAGCCAGCATTATTATTATTACCCGATGGAGGAGAGTGGAGTATCAGCCCATCCAAGTTCCAAGACACCGGAGCTCCCATTTACTCTATGATAATTATTACCATGCAATGAGAGCCTTAATCACTATCAGCACATTCTACTAGCTCCTTTACATACACACTCTCTTAGCTCCCTGAATCCTCACGACAACTCCATGGATATAGCTATTGTTATCCCCATCTTACAGATCATGAAGGTGAAGCTTGGAAGAAACTTGCTCCCTGCCATGGAGCCTAAAGCAGAGGAACCAGGACATAAAGTGAGTCCTCTGTGACCTCTCACTCTGGGTTCTCAGCCACCACAAAGCCCATTTCTCCCTAAAAATACCATGCTACTTTCTGGGAAGAGATTGGGTCTCTGCATTGACTTTGCTCCCAGGAAGAAAACTTATGGACAACAAAATGGCTCTTCTCCTGGGTGATTCTGTTTCTCACTCTGCATTAATAAATGCGCATCCAGGTTTATGTGTCAGTCTGTTATGTCTGAGGTTGGGGTCACAATTCATGGCCTTGGCTTCTTAGATGCACCTTTAAAAATGCCAGTGTTACAGCCATGCTCTGGACCAATTAAATCCGAATCTCAGGGACTGTGACCCAAGCATCTCTATTTCTTATAGCTCCCCAAGGGATAACACTGCTCCCCAAGGTCAGAGCCACTGGACTGAGGTGAACCAGCAAGGCTGCATCTAACAGACTCTGTAAAATTAAACACCTGATCCTGTAACATCTGGGGCTCAGGGTCCAGTCCCCGTGGCTAGGCACACTCCCATTAACAATTGCCCTCCTGATTCTTGGAGGGGAAAACTGGGCTCAAACCAAGGCTTTGCCTGCCTCCCCACAGGGAAGGGAACGGCCCTCTCCCTTCACCTTCACACCCTGCCCCAGCACCAGTGCAAGTGCAGCCCTTCCTGGTAGCTCATACCCAGGCCCCCCTCATCCATCTCTCCAACTCAGCCTCAGACAACACATTTGAACCTGGCTTACTCTCAAAATGAAGGATCGGGCTTTGCCTGGGACATAATGGGCTGGATAAAATTTTATGGGTCTCTCTGGGAAGACTAGATGGGGGGCTGAAGGCAGAGGGGGAGGGGAGGGGGAGGGCAGATGGGTAACAGCTCCGGGGTCTCTCTCCAGGGGCAGATAGAAAGGCTAAAGCAGAATCCTGGGAAGACGCAGGCAATCAGCAGTATTAGCATACAAACTGTCTGCTCCAGACGTCAGCTCCTGGCAGCCAAGGACCCTTCAGGGGCAGCAGGCTCTCATCCCAGCAATAAATACTTATGAAAGCTTGCTGATGCCAAACCTCAAGGGAGGCCTGTTGGTGGGGAGAGAGCTGCCCGGAGTGGGGGGCTCGGGATTCGGCAATGGACACAGAGACAGCCAGGGACTGAGGTCAGAGAGTGGACGGGTGATGATGGAGAAGCCAATGCAGATACAAGGAGCACGTTAGCATCCATGGAGGGCCTGGGCAAGTCGTGGAGAGACCAGCTCCTCCACCACAAAGCTGTGGGACGCGGAGCCTGCCACCATCTCTCAGCACAGCATCTGCTTCTGCGAAGTGGGGAAGAAAAGCCCAAAAGATGCTAAGGGTGGGCTCCATACAGTCCTCACCTCCAACAGCACAGACCAGACAGCCTTGTCGTTTCCCCGGCTAGACTCAACTTCGGATGGGGCTCTTCCCGGGTGCAGCCCCGCCTCCCTCCCCGTTCCTTCTAGAAAACCTGCCATTGTAAATTCTTGCCCTGCCATTTTAGGATGTACGTCTTCTCCCAGCCGCTGGCCACTTTTACAACCCAGGAATGTCTTTCTCAAAGGCTTGGGAACCATCCCTTTGAAATGTAGTCATCTAAGGAGATAGCACCCCCAAACCCCCTCTCTAAGGAGCTTGGGTGCCTACGTTAAGAAACCATTAGAAAAGACAAGATGTCTAATCACATTAATCACTGCCCCAACATCCTCCAGCACTTTCTTTTAATTTTTTTTTTAATGTTAATCCATTTTTTGAAGGAGAGAGACATCATGAGCGGGAGATGGGCGGAGAGAGGGGGAGACACAGAATCAGAAGTAGGCTCCAGGCTCTGAGTTGTTAGCACAGAGCCCAATGCAGGGCTTGAACCCACGAACTGAGAGATCATGACTGGAGCTGAAGTCAGACGCTCAACCGACAGAGCCACCCAAGCGGCCCTCCAGCACTTTCCACTAGTTCACCCCAGTGCTTAAAACTCCCTGCCTTTGTTTCCACAGACCTGAGTCCATTCTCTCTCACCTCTTGCCACAGTCATGAATAAAGTCTTTGTTGCCTGTTTAACTCTGTCTGGTGCAATTTTTCTTTGACACAAAAAACTCAGGCTGGTTAATCTCTACAGACCTCCTTTGGGAAAATGTGATCAGCCTTAGATGTTCCTTCAGCAAAGGGATGAATTCTGGAAACATGAGCCCTGGGAGGTACCTCAGAAATCTTCAAATTCAAACCCTAACTTCTGACAAAGAAGAAAGCTGAGATTCAAGACCCAGACCAGCTATAATTTGCAGGCCCCAGTGCAAAATGACAAAATAGGGCCCCTTATTCCTTTCTTCTGTAGGCTCTTTCTCACCCTCTCTTGGTGTTTATATGTGCTATTTAATGTCACATTCCCTTGGGCATGAGATACTCACTATACGAACTGGTGGAGTATATGTACCAATGCCAATCTTACGGCCCCATACCCAGAAGGGGACAGCAGGAGAGGTCCCTGTGGTGGAGGGGGGGGGGGGTAGGGAGCTGAGAACCCATTGCAGGGATGAAGGAGGTGAGGAGACAGCAAGGGACAAGACACTCATGAGCCAAGATTCCCAGCCCCCAGTGTACACTCCATCATCCCGTGGATTTCACTCACAAAACACAAATTTGAGGAGAAAAATCATGAGAATCTCAAGAGAGTAGAGTAGCCCCCTTTCTTAGCCCAGGGCTCTGTGCCACCGCATTAGACACCCAGGGGGCCAGCCCTGCAGAGACCTTCACTACTTCGCTCGTGGTCACAGAGCCAGTTGTCAGCAGAGCAAAGACTAGAACCAGGTCTGAGTTCCATTGCTGCCAGACTGTTCGACCTTGGCAGACAGTGCCCTGTCCCAGGGCAAGCAGAGACCCTTGCTCCAGGCCCCAGACACCTTTGAGGGACTTCATCAAAATTTCCTATGACCTCCTGGTGCCTAGGACTAGTTGGGCCAGAAATGCCATCTGGGCAGGACAGGCCAAGCCAGAACCAAGACCCATGTGGACTCCCCTCCCCACTGGAGCACTGGGACTCATGGCCACAGCATGTGACCAGGCCTGAGCTCCAGGAGACTCCCAGGAAGGAGGCCCGTCAAATGGACCATTCTTGCTGACGGTGTGACGTTTCTTCCACAGGATGGTGGGTGATTAGGGAGCCGGAATGGTGCTGATTTGGGGCAGAGTCTCCCTCAGATCAGCACAGGAGGAGGTCAGGGCTCTGGGGTACCCACAAGCCTCCACCATGCCTTGGGCCTGAGCTGCACATGGGGGCCTGTGCATCTGCAATCTGCCCTAGTGGGATGGAGTGGCACGGGCACCAGTATCCTGTGTGCCCCCTAACTCTGGGTAAGATTGATGGGGGGAATCCCAAGACAGTCTCTATCTCTCTACAGGCTCCACACCATGCGTCAGGCAGTCCTCAGGCAATGGCTGTGCCTATTCCCTCCCAGGGTTTTCGAGAATCTGCTTCATCACACCAACAGGCCCTTTCGAGTGGATGTGTGCTCATACCATGCTCTCCTAGGTCAGTCCCAGCACTGTCAGAGCAAGGACAGGCATTCTCTGCGAGAGTGGGAATGTTGGCTAGAGTAACGTGGGGGTGGTCACCAGCAATTGGGGTTATCACCACACCGCAGCCTCAGCTTCAACTCCACAAACCTTACCACATGGACAAAATGCTCTGCTCTTTTTTAACTCTAATTTAAGGAGATTCATTTTTTGATGCAGTTTACAGATTTAGTCATATGACTTCATTACCACATACGTCTCAATTATTTTTTTAAACATTTATTTATTTATTTTGAGAGACAACAGGACAGGCAGGGAGAGAAAGGGAGAGTGAGAGAATCCTAAGCAGGCTCCACACTAGTGGTGCAGAGCCTGATGCAGGGATCAAACCCACAAACCATGAGATCATGACCTGAGCTGAAATCAAGAGTCAGATGCTTAACAGACTGAGCCACCCAGGTGCCCCTCAGTCAGTTATTCTAAACCATCTCTGTCCTTACTGAGATTAGAGTTTTATACATCCAGGAATCCAGCTAGATAAAAATCAAATGCCTCATTTGTTAAGATATTTAATGAGGAAAGAGAATAACGATTAAAAAAAGAAAATGTTATTTAGCACTTTGTGTTCCAGCCACTGTGCTAAACACCTTATATAAAACTATCTCATTAAATGTTTTCAGCAACGCAATGAGGAAGGTACTAATAAAATCTATTATAGCAAAGAGAACTAAGAGAAGTTGAGGGGTTTGCCCAAGATCACATAATCAAGTCCTATAGTCTAGATATGAATCCTGATCTCACAGTCATTGTCCTCCACTACCTCATGATTATAAAGCTTTAACATTCCTGCCCTCTAGATTTAATTCATCTCTCCAGCCACAGTCAAAACATATTGTCTTGGCTTATATTCTCAGGCTGCTCCTGCTCACAGAATCACCAACATCAAAAAGATCCATTGTTTAATGGACTCCTCAAATAGCAGACTATTGGTCTACTGCTGGCATTTTATTGATGTGTTATTACCAATCTATTCCAAAACATTTTCTGTCAACTGCTTTATAATACTATAATGCCCATATGGCCCGGATTTTCCCCAGTAATCTTGATTTCAATATTGTGACCTATTTTTTACAGAGGCCACAAAACATTAGAGAAGTTATAGCACATGCACATCCCAAAGAGATTCCCCACCCGGTTTCTTACATCTGAAAGAGTCCCAAATTCCTTTATGAGGTTTCCTGTGTCAAAATTCCTTGAGCTCTGAAAACACAGTCCTGATATCATGTTGATGGAGGAGTTTTAGCTCGCTTCTTACTCACAGCCAAGGCTAATTTGCACGTTAGCAAATCCACTGTACCACGTGGTAGAATCACCACAGCTGAGTCAAAGCAACTTCCAGGCACAGGCTCTGGTGTTTAATTAGCCTCCATATACCTATTGACTCAAGCATCATCACTGAGCCAATTCTTACTCATATGGACTTCTGGTGGTAGCACTACTATTTTCCAGCTGCCTGATTCTTCTCCCCTGGAGAACAGACAGCAGATTGTCATAAAGCACTGAAGCAAGACCTCACCGCTCCTCGCGCCGTGCTACTGTGCCATGGCACCCAGCCCCGTTCAAAACCTGGCCAGGTCACACAGACTGGAGGCCTAATTGCTGCCAGGAGCACATGTGGCCGAGCATTCTGTTGGTCCTAGAGTTTATATAGACGCACGCAACCTCACCCACCCACCCCCCGTTTCACATGTGTTTACACAAAACTCCTATCATGTCCAAGAAACACGAAAAAATACTCTTGGCCAAAAGCCATGGTGACCAGTGGTTACAAATGACTGGTTCTCAATGGAAGGCAGGTGGAAGGCAGAAATTTGTACGTTCTTCCATCAGTATCTGTCCTCCAGGAACCCCTTGACAATGGAGCCTTTAACTGATGTCATTGGCTTACAGAAAGCCATCTCACTCTATTGGATGGGGCATGGTGCTCCTGACACAAGAGTCACAGGGCACATGACCCGTAGTTCTAGGCTCCTCTCCTGCTCTGCAGTAACTCATTTATATTTTGATAGATGTGAAATAGCTCTCTGCTTTTGAAGTAAAAGGAAGTTTATATTAAAATATATCAGTGTATGTTGAGGTAGTAAATAAAAATCAAAGCTTCTCTGTGTTGGAGTTAAAAGAAAAAGACAAGGCTCCTGTCCTCCGGAGCAAGAGCCCCAACCCTGCAAAAGAGAGGGTGGAGGGTAGACAAATGACAATCTGGGGAGACAACAGATTGAGGCAAGCATGACTTTATTTGGCCACCGCTGATCCGTCACACAAGTTCAGACAGACCCATCTTCTACACGCTAGTTGACCTGCATGGCTGTTAGTGGAGCAAGACCACTACAAGCTGTCAGCAGAGAGCTGGGAGTAACCAAGGCAAGACCAGAAGGTGAGCAGTGTGGTCCGAAACTCAGAGAGCAAGAGCAAGATGTCAAAGCCAAGTCTCTGGCAGAGTGGAGTACAGGGCACGACCATGGCTGGACACCAAGAGAGCAAAACAAAAGACGCTGAATCCAGTAAGTGTGTAAGAGTCGGAGCTGGCACGTGCAAGGTGAGGCTGCCAGGTGCCAGGAGGAGTGGGAGACACTGAGACGGAATGGAAAGACGGTCCAAAAGAGCTCTCATGGAGTCACTCGTGTCTCTCACGCCCTCATATGCACCCATTTTAGTATGTTCGCAAGCCTCTTTAATTTTTTTTCATTTGTATATGTTCCTGGAAAATTCATACCGTGGTCTGTAGGCATGCGTTGTTTCATTTATATAACCATTACTATGCTATATAGATCTCAATCCCTTTTTTTTTTCATTTTTTCCAACAAGGCTCTGTTTTTAAAACCCTCCCACATTGAGAGGCGCCTGGGTGGCTCCATCAGTTAAGCATCTGACTTCAGCTCAGGTCATGATCTCGCGGATCTGTGGGCTCAAGTCCCGCATAGGGCTCTGTGCTGACAGCTCAGAGCCTGGACCCTGCCTCTCCCTCTCCCTCTGCCCCTCACTCACTCACACTCTGTCTCCCTCTCTCTCAAAAATAAATAAATGTTAATGTGACACCTGGATGGCTCAGTCAGTTGAGCATCCACTTCAGCTCAGGTCATGATCTCATAGTTCATGGGTTCCAGCCCCACGTCAGGCTTTGTGCTGACAGCTAGCTCAGAGCCTGGAGCCTGTCTTCAGGTTCTGTGTCTCCCTCTCTCCCTGACCCACCCCTGCTCATGCTCTCTCTCTCAAAAAAATAAATAAATAAAACATCTAAAAAAACTTTTAATAAATAAATAAGTTAAATAAACGTTAAAAAAATAAAACCCTCCCACATTGATATGTACATACCCAGCCTTGGTTTCCAACCACTGCACAGGGGCCCATTAGGAGCCTCTGCTACACTGTGCCACGCACCCCCTGGTGATGGTGACCCAGAATGCCTCTGGCTTCTCCCAACCGCACCACCAAACGATGGGGCTGCGGGGACCCTCACCCTCTGCCACCAGGGACCTGTGAAAGAATGTCTTTGTGATACATGCCCAGGAATAAAATTGCTGGATCTCATGGAAAATGGATTCTGATTTTAACTGAGCAGTGTGAGGTAACTCTCCAGAATGGTTGTACAATCTGTGCGCCCACCAGCAGGGCAGGGCGGTTCGTGTATCCAAGGGCTCTCTCTTGAAGATCAGGGCTCTGCCCCTTTCAACCCATCTCCCTCTGCACCAGACACCTAATATCAGTAAGACAGAAGACTCAAACCAGAGGCATTATCAACTTCTTCCCCAGGTGACCATCTGGGAATAAGTATTCCCAGAGAATGCACGTTTGCCCACAGCTGTGACATTCTTCTAGCTCCTACCTTCTAGTTCCTTCCTGACTGTCAGGATTTCAAGCACAAAATAACCACGGCAGATTTTTAGGCAACATGTTTCTAGCCTGCCCCAAGTCCCTCGACCTAATGGCTCCAACTGATGGCATCTGTGTACAGCCCTGAGACAGTAACTGTTCAAAACTCTGAGCTGCATTAACAATAGTGTCATTAGTCCAGAAAGATTCTGTACCAACACACTGTACTTTATGTTGGTGTTTTATTTAGTCTATTTTGTGGTCTTTCTCATAGGTAGTTATCTTCTGATGTCCATCTTACTCTACCACTGATAGTTTCCTTCTATTATTCTACTCTCTTCTAATTAAGTATATGTATATGTACATATGAATAATTGCAATATATATGGATTTGACTCAGCGTCTGCTACCAAGACCTCAAGGCGTAAAACTGTCTAGTCCTGGGGCACACAGCTCTTTTCCAGGCCTCTTTTTATTATACCCCCTCTCTAACTGCATTCCCTCCTGCCTAAAGGTGGAGAGCCAGTGGTGTTCTTCATGTCTTTCTTACAAATGGGCTTGTTCTGGAAGCTTCTATTTGCTCCCCGACAGCTAGTCTTCATGTGTTTATGGTACCAGGATTTTCAGCGAGTGCATGAGAGCCTCGGTGAGGTCTGTATCTCCTTGTTTTCTTGCACGTGGATGCGGCCCTATGAAAAAATTCAGACCACCAGGATGTGTATAATTTCTAGGGCACATGCTTAAAATGAACCCTTCCTTCTGACTGCCCTCCCACAGCCCGGAAGAGGGATGTGATGATAAGTGCTGGGTGCTATCCTGGATCGTGAGATGAGCATGCCGTACAGAGGATGACACAAAACACACAGGGAAGTATCTGGGGTCTTCAGTAAGTGTTGAGCTACCCCAGAAGGCCTGCAAGGCTTACCGAGCCTAGGAAAAAATAAACTGCTGTTTTCTGTAAGCCATTAATGCTATAGACTGGCCTCACCAAAACACATGTGTAGCAGGGACATCAAACTTTGTGGGTAGAGAACCAGGTGGAAAATATTTTAGACTTTGCAGGTCATTCTCCCTGCAATAAGCTTTACAACTATTCACCAAAGCCTTTGTAGCACAAAAGCAGCCAAAGATAGTAAATGGGTGTGGCTGCGTTCCAATAAAACTTTGGCCCACGGGCAACGGCATGCCACCCCTGATATACAATATCATTTACATGCTTTTAGACTTTATGTAAATGGTCTCACACTAGATGTACCCTTCTGCTACTTGCTTTCTTCACTCAACATTATGTTTCTGAGTTTCATCCATGTTCTACATGTAGATTTAATCACTTCTATCACCAGAAACAATGGCACTGAATGAATGTTTCATGGTTTATTCATTCATTCCTCTGGGATGGACATCCATGTTGTTCCTCATTATGTCAATCTCACAACAGTGTCACAATGTTCCAACCAACATGCATGGAAATGCCCACTAATGCACACGAGTGTCTCTAGAATTCACCACTGGGAATGAAGTTACTGCATGTTCAGCTTATGGGATGTTTCCCAACTTTCTCGCCATGAATATACCAGTGAGACCCTCCATCAGAGTGTGGTGGTCCCCCTCGCTCCACACTCTTACCGACCCAACCTTGGTATCACCAGACTTCCCAAATTTGGGCAATCTGATGGATCAAGAAAGAGATCTCAGTGTGATTTGCATTTGCCTGCTTACTAGTGAGGTTGAGCATTTTCTCGTGTATTCACTGGTTATTTGGACATTGCTTTTGTCAAACTCCCTGGTCATATCCTTTGTCTCATTTTCTGTTACATTATTTGTAATTTTCATATTGATTTGTAAGAAGTTTTCTCATATCCTGGTTACTAATTATGTATCTTTTATAAGCTTTACAAACATCTTTTCCAAGTATCTTGGAATACTGTATCTTGTATCTTGACTCTAAGTGTGTATTTTTGATACATGAATATTTTAAATTATAATATAGTCAAATCTATCAAACTTCTTTTGGTTATTGCTTTTGACATCTTGTTTAAGAAAACCTGCCTACTTCCAAGGTCAGGAAGATATTTCCTTACAGTTTCCCCCAGAATTCTGAAGCCTTCTTTTTCACAGTTAGGTCTTCGAACATCCTGGAATCTATTTAGTATCAGTTGAAATAGAGACGGAATTTTTTTTTTCCATTACAGATGACCAGATATCCCTCTGCCATTTTGAAAATAGCCCGTGCATTCCTAACACTGGCAGGGCACGTGTCACCGATCAAATTCCCCTGCAGTCACAATTTTATTTCTGGGATCTCTTTTCTGTTCCTTTGCCAATACCAAGCCACCCTAATCACTATAGCTTTATAACCAGCCTTGATTTTTGGTAACTCAATTCCCATCATTCGTGTTCTTTTTCCTCAAAATTCTCTTGTATATTCCTGGTCCTTCCTTTGCTCTGCCAAATAAATTTTAAAGTGAGCTACTCAGGTTGAATGAAAAAAAGTTTGGGGGATTCTGCCTTGAATTGCATCCAATTTATAGATTGATCCGGAGATAACTGACATCTTTACGACACTGAGTCTTTCCAAGCACTCCATCTCTTGCACTCCCACAGCATCAGATGAAAATAATTTGAGGCAGATTTACGGCAAATTGAACGGCTTTAACCAAAGATTGCTGATTAATGGTTCTGTGTCAATCCAAAGAAAAGTTCTCACTGCATTGCTACAAGGTTCTGTCCTTGGCCCTGTCCTTTTGAAAATATGTCAATCAATTATTCAGATAACACCAACCTGGGGGGGACAGCACAGGCCATCGATGACATAATCAAAATTCAGAATGATCTCAGGTCTAGAATGCTTGGCTGACGCCGGGAAGATAAAACGTAATGAGTATAAATGCAGAGCCCAGCAGCAATCTCTGAAATTCACTTGTGCAAATGCAGCATGGTTGCAGAGGGAGTAGTGGGTTGGCAGCAATTCATGTGAAAAGGATTCTGTGGCACAAGAGAGGCAGTTAGATAGTCATTAATCACAAACCTCATACGAGGCAATAATATGATGTGGCCATTTAAAGAGCTAATGCAAAGTTATTAAAGTACAATATTCAGTCCATGTAAAGGACAGACAACCCCCCCCCCCATGGCCACTGCCGTGCTCTGATGTAATCCGATCACATTCTCGTCATTTGCTTCATCTTTGGATGCCACTGCTTATCTCAGAGCATCTAAAGGATAAACAAAACAGCGAGAGACATGGAAAACTTCCGGTCCAGCCTCTGGACAAAAAGACGTTCACGCTATTACTGCTCTCGTGCTGGAGTGACCAAGTGAAAAGCCATAGCTCGCAGGCTGCATAGGAGAAAGCTCTCTCCCTTCCCCTGAAGATGAGCCCGGCAGCAGAATAGTCAGGAGTGCGGGAGGAAGCGAATTCCCGCTGCCAGAGTCAGACCAGCAGTTGCTTGGTGACCGTCCCCCCGGTGATGGGTGACTTCACTTGCCCTTCATGGTCAGGGACCATGGCTTTAAGATCAGACTTTCTCTCTCATTCCTGCCTAGTCCAACATGAGCTCCTCCCATCACAGATTTGGGAAGGAAACAATACACATGTAAGCAAGTGTCAGAACAGAGAGTAATTTCAAAATCCAGTTTTGCCCAGATTAGGAAGGATTTCATTATCTTCTTTATTTAAAATAATGCAGTTATGAAATATTTCAAACACACGAAAAGCACAGAGAATAATAAAATACCCATGTACCTGCCACAAAGGGTTAACAACTGCTAACCTACTGCAATATGGAATGCTTTCAGATTTTTTTAAGAGAAATAAAACATGACAGGTGCAGTCATGTACCCTGCCCTGTCCCATTTCCTATAAGACAATTCTCCTAAAGTCGGTGTACATTCTTCTCATGTATATATTTGAGTCTTACTACATGTGTTCCCATAAAAGTATACAGTATTGTTTTATGCTTTTAAAATGTACAGAAATGGTTTCATGCTATTTATAATATCATGCGAACTGCTTACTTAGGAGACCATTTTGTTTTTGGGGTTTTTTTTGACATTAGTTTATTGACAAATTGGTTTCCATATAACACCCAGTACCTCTCCCCACAAGTGACCCCCCAACCATGACCATCACCCCCCTCCCTCCCTCCCCCTCCCCCTTCAGTCTGCATAGGAGCACATGTACCCCAATGTTCATAGCAGCACTTTCAACAATAGCCAAATCATGGAGAGAGCCTAAATGTCCATCACCTGATGAGTGGATCAAGAAGATGTGGTTTGTATATACAATAGGAGATCCTTTTGAACAGGGCTGCAACAGTCACCTCTGCAACATCTCCTCATCCATACGTGACTCTCTCTAGAGCATGTACATCTAGGGGTAGAACTGCTATAGCATCAAGTCTGCGTATCTTACATTTCACTAGATACTGACGAACGGACTATACCCACGGCCTTATAAGACAGTTCCCATTGTCCTACACTCTTGCTGCTACTTATTGTTCTCAAACTTCAAGTGTTTGCAAAACTGTTAGGAAATAACACCTCATCACTGTGGGATTTTTTTTGTTGTTGTTTTCTGGATCCTAGTATGAAGGAACATTTTTCATATATTTCTTGGCTCTCTAGGATTCCTCATCTGTGAGTTGCTTCAGCTTTTTCCTTTGACTATTTTTAGTGACTTGTTTACCTTTTTTTTTTTAAGTTTTTATTTTGAGAAAGGGGCACCTGGGTGGCTCAGTCGGTTAAGTGTCCAACTTCAGCTCAGGTCATGATCTTGGAGTCTGTGAGTTTGAGCCCCACACTGGGCTCTGTGCTGACAGCTCAGAGCCTGGAGCCTGCTTTAGAATCTCTCTCTCTCTCTCTCTCTCTCTCTCTCTCTCTCTCTCTCCCTGCCCCTCTCCCATTCACACTCTGTCTCTCAAAAATGAATAAGTGTTAAAAATTTTTTTTTAATTTTGAGAAAGAGCATGTGCACTCAAAAGCAGGGAAGGGGCAGAGAGACAGGAAGAGAGAATCCCAAGCAGGCTCCATGCTGTCAGCTCAGAACCCAACATGGGGCTCAATCCCATGAACCATGAGATCATGACCGGAGCTGTAATCAAGAGTTGGATGTTTAGGGGTGCCGGGGTGGATCAGTCGGTTGAGTGTCTAACTTTGGCTCAGGTCATGATCTCACAGTTTGTGGGTTTGAGCCCCCGTTGGGATCTGTGCTGACAGCTCAGAGCCTGGAGCCTACTTCGGATTCTGTGTCTCCCTCTCTCTCTGTCCCTCCCCTGAATATGATCTCTGTTTCTCAAAAATAAATAAATGTTAAAAAAAGAAAATAAAAGAGTTGGATGTTTAACTGACTCAGCCACCCAGATGCCCATTTATCTTTTTTGTTACTGATTTATAGAATTCTTCATATACGGTGGATATTTATATTTGATGGATTGCATGTATGCAACGCTCTAGCTCTGCTCTGAGGCTATTCTCACTCCACACTAAGCCACTCTTCCCAAATCACCCATGATATCTGCTGTCACAAGTCATGGTTTTACCAAGGAAGTCTCTTGGCAATTGCTTGTTTTTATCTTTGGCACAGAGCTTGCAATTCTAGTAACTGCCACAGTAGGTGTTTGGTTTTGGTTTGGGTTTTTGGGGGTTTTCATGCCAGCCAGTTCTAATTCTTCGACACCAACTGGGTGTCCTACAATTCAATTCAGCTCTGGCACTATCTCCCCAAGATTCTTCTAAGGGATCAGTCCCACAAGAAGGCCCCCCGCTCAGACCCCAGTTCCACGTATCAGGCTGCCAGCACACCCACTCTTCTGTCTGGCATAGCTGCGAATCCAAAAGTTCCACAAGGCCCCCTCCAGTTCTATCACATGCTAGAACAACTCACAGAACTCAGAAAAGCACTTTACTTACTAGTACTGGGTTATCCTAAAAGATACAACTCAAGAAAAGCCGAACGGAAGCGACGCACAGAGCAGAGTAGGGCCCGAGAAGAGGAGCAGGGAGCTCCCCCGTCCTCCCCAGGCACAACACCATCCCAGCAACTCAACGTGTTCACCAACCCAGAAGAGGCTCGCCAAGCCTGACTATTTAAGGCATTATGGCATTTCCATCATGTAGGCATGATTTATTAAATCGTTGGTTAATGGTGATTGAAAATCACTAGCTCCTCTCTTCTCCCAGGATGGTTAGAGGTGCAATCTCTCAATTCCATGGTTGCTCCTCAGATGATCAGCCCCCATCCAAAATCTCTCCAGGGACCCACCAAGAACCACCTTGTTAGCATAAAGTCAGGTTTGGGAACAGGGGGCTCATGATGCATAACCAAAGATGCCCTTGTCACTCAGGAAATTCCAAGGGTTTTAGGAGGTCTGTGCCAGAAACCCAGGGCAGAGACCAAATAGTAGTTCTTATCATACCTCAGCCATAATGAGAAAGATGAAGTCAGGTTTATAGTCAGGGCAATTTGCATCTATTTAATTTTGTAAACGTTTACTTATTTTGAGAGAGAATGAGAGTGTGAGCTGGGGAAGGGCCGTGAGAGAGGGAGACAAAGGATCTGAAGTAGGTTCTGCACTGTCAGCAGAGAGCCCCACGTGGGGCTCAAACTCACGAACCCATGAGATCATGACCTGAGCCAAAGTCGGATGCTTAACCAACTGAGCCACCCAGGCACCCCCTGTTTAGTTTTTTATTAAAAGACCACATTCCTTGTTTTATAATTAACAAGTAGTTGTCTAATAAATTAAGAGCAAAGTTTAAAGAGATATGACACCCAGGTTCAGGTCCCAGATACTACTGACAACCTTATGAGAAACAATTACTGTCTGTTGGGTACCTCCGGTTCTCCTTTCTACATGCATTACCTTTGATTTATGCTACCTTCCCCTGTCTTCAGCTCCTCGGCCAGAGCACCTCCCTGAGGCTGCTGTCAGCACTAGCTATACTGAAATTTCAAGTCCCCAGGGCTTGGGGGAGGAAGGGAGGGAAAGAGACGAAGCCAAGAATTCCTAGCTTGCTTCAGTTATCTTAATTAGGACTTCTCTCCATTCCTGCTTGGGGCTACACTGTATTACTTCTATAGAAAATGTTCAAACACAGCTGGGCAGGAGTGTGCTGGCTCATGGGCATACCTGGGTTCCTTTCTTTGTCCATCAGACATGTTGTTATTAGCAACCACTTGAAAGTTCCTTCATTCAACCTAGTTCTACCAGTAGCCTTCGCTGCAAAGGTTGGTTTTCTAACTTCAACAACCTGCTTCAGACTTCAGACCGACACCACTCTGGTCACACGTTTTTCTTAAAGGGAATGTTTCTTAAGCATTCACTCTCTAAGCATTTAAATTGACAATCTGAACACAATAAAACATTGGTTTAATGCCCAAGAAGTATAACATCCCTTCTGCAACCTGTCCCTACTCACAGACCAGAAAGAGATGTCCACCAAATGGCCCGAAGTCCTGCAAAGGAATGGTCATCTGATCTCAGCTTCCACTGGACCAATTCTCCTCCACATTTCTCCTTCTACCTCCCCCACCCCCATCATTTAGCTTACTTTATTATTTCACTGCTCCTGGAGACCCAGAGCAGGGAGGGACCAAACCAATGCTTCTTTTAGATCTACTAATGACTGACAATGAATTAAACATGCTGCCTGAGAAGTACCAAATAGATATGGCCAACTGGGACCTTGCAATGGCTCACCTGATTAGGGCGAAAACAAATTAAAAAAAAAAAAAAAAACTTAGATCTACCCCAGCCAGGGTTGGATTGTGAATGCCTGCCCCAACGTGTACTGTTAACTTAAGGAAGAATGAGCAAGACCACAGGAGCAAATTTCCATCACCGGAGTAAGTAGCATGACTCAGAGAACGCACCCTACTGCTGCTGGAGGGAAACAAGGTAGACAACGAGGAGCACTGGGTTCCTCTCTTCGGATTTCTGCACCGACCCAGAATGGAGGAGGCCTTCTTCATCCCCCTAGAGGAAGAGGGGCACTCGTCGGCTGGGTCAGCGGGTCAGCTGGGATCACATAGAGCCTTATTCCCTGGAAGCCAGGTCACTGAACTGAAAGCAGGTGATGAAGGCACTCTCTAGTCTACCCCTGGATGACGTTGGTGGACCACCTTCGGCCATGCAGCTGGCTGGCTAAGCCCACGAGGCTCTGAGTTCCAAGTTTTACAAGCATTACCTTCAACTACGAAATGGAAATAATCCATTGTTTCTGAAATGCCAGACGGTAAAGAATACGTTTTACCACCACCCCCTGCTCTTAAATCTCTCCTCGGCCAAGACAACTGCGGCTTCCTTCTCTGTCCCCAACTCTTACTGCAAGACCCAGAAGCACTTGTAAATTGTCCCCCATGCTTTGGTACCATTTGATTAGGAACAGCCGTCTTGAACCACAGGGTTCTCATGAATATAACTATTTAGCTGGGCCCCAGAGGCTGCTATTGGGGAGTGCTGGGTCTCGAGATACAAAGCCAGGCCCGGGGAGGGCAGGGGCTTTCTGGAAACCATGAAACTACACAGGACCGTCCCTTCTGCTATTCTAGAGTGTGTGGGGGGCCTTGTGTGATAAGCTGCTTTGTAAGTTTTTATGGCTCTGCGTATGTGCTGTTTTTACGTGGTCCAGAAATTATTAAAAAGCCCACATCCTTGGAATATCCTTCAGCCTCAAAAAAGAGGCAAATTCTGACACCTACTATGGCACAGATGAAACTTGAGGACACAGTGCTAGTGAAAGAAGTTAGACACCAGAAAGACCAATACTGCGTGATTCTACTTAGGTGAGGTATCCAGAGAAGTCGGATTCCCAGAAACAGAAAGCGGCATGGTGGCTGCCATGGGCTGCGGAGGGGAAGTGGGAGTTTTTGTTTAACAGGTACAGAGTTTCAGTTTTGCAGATAAAAAAGTTCTGGAGATTGGTTGTACGACGATGTGAATGCACTTGACACTACTGCATTAAACACCTTAAGAGGGTTAAGATGATAAAGTTTATATTATGGGTATTATACCACAATTTAATAAGAGATCCACATCTTTCATTTCTTTTGTAGATTCCCTGGTGATGCCTAGTCCGATGCACAAAGATGCTACCCCGTCTTCAGCAGAACATTTTTATCAGGCATTGTAGATATTTCCACAGATGTCCTTTTATTTAATGTCATGTAATCCTCACAGTAACCTTGCAAGATAAGTATTTTAGCCCAATCAATGGCTAAGGGGGCTCATCGACATTATGTGACTTGCTCACAGCTACTTGAAAACAGAACCAGGGGGACCCAGGTCTCTGATTCCAAATGAGTTTTATTTGCACAGCTGTACTTCAGCTTCTCCATAACTGAAGATCCGGAAAGAACTCCACAGGCTGGGACATGTTCGGGAAACTCCTCCAACATCAACAGCTGAGGATACATATTCATATGTTAACCAAGACACGGGAAGGGGCTACTCACATGGGTGTGTGTGTGCGTGTGTGCGCACGTGCATGTGAATATTGCCAGAAAAGAAAAATACCACCTCTTGTGCAGGGAGGAAAACCCACAAACTCTCAAACCCCCAAAGAAAGCGCCACAGTTCTCAAACACAGGCGGGACCACGCCAGAAGAGAACCAGCCTGGGAATCGGTTGCTACGGGCAACATAACACAAGTCAGTCTCCCTGTCCTTGGCATGCGTGTGGCTTGCTGTCTCCAGGCCTCACAGTCAGAAGTATCCGAGCAAGGACCACAGACACGTGAGGGAGGACAACCTTCGAGAAGCAAACCCACCCCCTCCCTTTTAGCTCCAGGATGAAGATAGCTCTGAAGACAACTCTGGGACCGAGCCCGTCTCTAAGAAAGTATAAGAGGGGAGCTTGGGAAGTAAGAGGGAAATTGTGAATGCAGGCCAACAGATCCTGCTAGAATGGGCAGAAGGGTGTACGTGGCTCTGAAAACTGTAGGAAGGGAATCTTCTAAGGTCAACAATTCTGACAGAAACACTGACCTACTGTTGCTGACGCATGGTCATGCTCTGGGGCCCTGCCTGGGTCACCACTGCTCCATCCTCTCTCATTTTTTTAACGTTTTATTTTATTTTCGAGGAAGAGCACAAGCGTGGGAGGGGCAGAGGGGGGTGGACAGAGGAGCCAAAGCAGGCTTCACGCTGACAGCAGCAAACCCAATGCAAAGTTCAAACTCACACACCGTGAGGTCATGACCTGAGCCAAAGCCAGATGTTCAACCGACTGAGCTACCCAGATGCCCTGATCCTCCCTCATTTTTTTTCAAGGTAGGACATCTCTGTTCATTAATGCTCTCTATTTTAGCATCTTAGTCCTTTCTAAATGAACAGTAGGACTCACTGCCTTCCCCTTCTCTTGGGCTCTTTATTCTCCACTCCCTTCATTCTTACCTCTCTGCCGTTTGCTTCTATGATCTCCTGTACCCTGAGAGGAAACCACAGGGTGAACGGGAGACAGGTAGGCAGATGGCTCCACAGAATGACAGAGGGAGAGAGTTCAACCTGTCCTGGAATCTTCTAGACCTTCTTACATGGGAATAAGTAAAGCAAGACCTCAAGCTTTTTGATTTCCGGTAAAACTCACTGTCTTAACATCCCCACATATGCTATATTCTCTGTCACTCAACAGCTAAACTATAAAATTAGGAAAATGTAAGAAAACGGCAAAGCTGGAAATATTTCAATCAACAGGCAAATGTCATTGAAGTCCTAGGTCCATCCCTAAGGTACTTACACCAAGCTTGGGTAAGCAGGGTTGATGTCCAAGAAATACATATCGTCCTGGTAACCATATCATTAATGAGTTCTATCAGTCAAGACCCAGTCAGGGACCTTAGAGAAGTCACTTGACCTCTACGACCCTCTAGTATCCCCATACATAAAATTAGAAAAGCAGGTGGGTTATGGAAGATCACAGACCTCTGCAAACGCTGTCAGAAAGGGTAAGTGGAGACCGTCACTTTTTTCTGAGCCCCGTTTCATCTCTCTCCCCCTCCTCCTCTCCAGGATCCCAGAGCAATGTTAGATGAAGAGCAGAATGAAGAGGAGGGGTGGGGTAGAAGGAGCCAAGTAAAATGATGACAGCGACAAGAAAGCAAACACAAATGAGCTGGGCAAACGCTCGGGTGCATTCTGTATTTATAGTAAGTGCAGGGGAAGTGAAATGCGTATGCGGCTCTGCGAAGCACTGGCTCCCCATCAATGCCTCTGGCTGCCTGCGTCGCTGGCCTGTTCCCCTCGGCTTCCGTCCTGCCCAGGGTGTCCCGGGTGCTCAGTGGACAATAATAGCATGGCCTTTGCCGCTAGTTAGAATGGGCCTCAGACAACAGCTTTGAAGCCACGATGCCCAGACAGGCTTGCTCTGCAAGGGACAAGCAAAGACCTGGCTGGTGGTCCTCTGAGTACCAGGCAGGGCCAGTAATAAGAAGCCCTACTGCATTACAAACACCCCTGGAGGCTGCGACTTGTCCCTTCTGTTTCATTGCACTTTATTAAGCAGACCTTGACTGGACCCTCAAAAATGCCTTTTTAATGGCTCTTATTCCATCCAGAGGCTTGGAGCAGAAGGAGGAGGAGAAGGAGGCAGCCATGTGCTAGGTCATCAAAGGCCACCCCAATAGAGACGTCTGCCGCTAGTCTGCAGGAGGTCAATGTCATCCAGGTCAACCAGTTAGTCATTTCTGTTCGTCTGTCACATAAAATTCCTAGACAAGCCCATGTTAGCACATTAGGCACTTTTTTCTAGATGACAGGACCTCAGACTCCCTCACTCCTCAGGATGGGAGTTCTTAATCACCCCTTCCACCTGCACCCAGTTCCTCAATGAGCACATGGCTTGGACACTGTTGGTGTCCGGCTAGCTACCTAGCAGTCTGTTCACCAAGGATCTAGAAGAAGGGCAGGTAATACTCCTCCCAAAAAAGGTACCATTCTTAACCTTACCTGGTAGTAATAACCATACTAGCAGCCCACAGCTTACACAGCCTTTACTCTGCACCAGGCTTTCTCCCAATGGCTCTTCTTTTCATGTATCAACCACTAACTCCTCACCTTATTCTTAATGAAGGTTACCCATTCCATAGGTGAGGAAACAGCTCAGACATATTTTAGATTCTCAGAGAGGCTTCTGTGATCAGGAAGCCCATAAGATCTGAAGGAATGAGGAGTTTGGGGTGGGGCTCCGAGCTCCCTGTGAGGCAGTGAGACAGATGATCTGCTTGAAGGGGGAAGGACGAGGAGGCGGGGCGCAGGGTTGTTCCTGGGGCCTTGCTGTACATACTACGTCAGCCCAAGCTGGCTCGGCCCACCCTGGAGTAACTGACGTGCTTCATGGAGCACGGGTTCAAGGACATTTGTGTGCCCTGTGGCAGAACCAGCCTAAGTCACCCCAGACTAAGGACTAAGTGGAGAACCCAACGCTGGGTCTGCACCCAACCCACGTGAACATAATGCCTCCTGGAGCTGAACTGAAACTAGCTACGGGCATTTCCCCTGTTCTGTGCTCATTAGGCTGAAACAGCTGGCTACCACCTGGGACACCACAGTGGGCTGTAAGTCCAAGGAGGCTCATGCCAGCTCCTAACCTTCTGGACTGTGAGCTGGTCAAAGGTTGTTGGGTCGGTGGCATGTTTGGTCAGACCAGGCAGTCACCACAAATCCAAAATGGGAAAAAGAGTTCTATTTTTAGCCTCAGGGTGCCACGTGTGTGGACAGGACAGTGTCAGGGACCAGGGTATTAGTAGGACCCAGTTCTCTGCAGCCTGTGAACACAGCAAGATGGGATCCTTAGCTGGAAGTGTGCTGACAGGAGCCTGAGGGTTTCTGCTGCTTCTCTCTCTCTCTCTCTCTCTCTCTCTCTCTCTCTCTCTCTCTCTCTCTCTCTCTCTCTCTTTAAACTACAGCACCTAAAACCCACATTCCAGACCCTGGCTGACTGGCTGGCTGGCCAGTCCTGTGGACTGAGAGGCACTTGCTGGGAAAAAATTAAGGGACATCACAACAGGCCCCTTGAGAATCCTGGTTCTCCAACTTACCAGGACATTAAAAAAAAATCATCCGTGGTGGCTGGTTAAATGTGCCCTGCCTGATCCCAGCCTCAGATATTAGAATTCAGTAGGTCTGGAGAGGGGCTGGGGCACTTGCATGTTAATAAACAGCCCAGGTGATTATAACACAGGGAGCCTGGGGCCTCTGGGGGCAGCCTGGTGAGCAGGGCAGAGCTCCTCGCTACTCCAATGTGATGAGTGCACCAGCAGCATTTTTATCATCAGTGAAAGCTCCAGCCCCAGCCCGGAAGTACTGAATCTGTATCTACATTTTGGCAAGATCCCTGGGTAATTCGTAGGCACACTGCAGTTTGAGACACACAGCCTAGCGGTTGTCAAAGAGAATGAACCACAATCACCCAGATAGCCTGTTACAATACAGAGTGCTAGGCCCCCACTTACAGAGTTGCTGATTTGGGAGGTCTGGCACGGGGCAAGAGAATCTGCATTTCCTGCAAGTTCCCAACGGATGCAGATGCTGTTGGTTCAGGGACCAAACTCTGAGGACCACTGCTCTAGTCTCGAAAGCCGTTTCTCAGCCTTGCTGCACTCTGTCATTACCTGGGGAGCTTTAAATCCTACTGCTGCCCAGGTCCCGCCCTCAGAGGCTCTGGCTGCACTGAGCTGGGACCCAGCCTGGGCATCTGGACATTCAGGGGCTCCCTAGGTGATGGTAACGTGCAGAGAAGGGCAATGCTCTGGAGTCAGACAGCCTGGACACAAATCCCAGCGCTTGCCAGCTGGTGACCTGGGAAAAGTGACGTAGCTGCTTCTGTTGCCCACACGTCCCACTCACGGGTCTGCCTGAACATGAGCTTCATTACTCTGTCCATGAACCCAGTAGACGAGGACAGCATGAAGATTTAACGAATCTGCTCTAACGGATACCAAACAAGATGGAAGCCGTTGAGTCCCATGTGCCCTACCTTCTACTTGTTGCCACATATTCTCTCCACATATCTTTATCATATAAAGATAAGAAAAGTGACCCCTGCCTGGGTGCTCATCACATGTCAAGTACATCATCTCATTTAATGTAGTCTTTACCACAACCCATCTAATATTATGATGCCCATTTTCCCACTGAGGAAACTGAGGCTCAACAAGGTCAAATGACTTGCCCAAGCTAACATGTCTGGAAAGTGACGAGTCAGGATTTGAATTTCAAATAGTCGGACACTAGAGTTGTCTCTGCTGACCATTTACTACACTGCCTCCTATCCCCGGTTGGTCTTTCCCTCCACCACCTAGAAACTTCCGCAAGGTGGTGGGCTGGGGAGGCAGACGTCACACCAACGGCACATCCTCTCCTCCTAAATGAACCTAATACCAAGAACCTCTGGCCTGCTTGAGACTTGAGTTGATCTGTCATCATTACCAGCCCGGGGACACAGTCCCCCACACAAATAAGGTTACATTTCCTGACAGATACAAATGGATTTTTTTAAGACATCAGAACAAAGGCACTCTGCTAAGCCCTCCATGAAGGTGCAAATTGCTAATCTGATCTGAATGTGTCACTGGTTTGTTTGGGCTTCATCAAAAGGTTTTGATACAAGAATTGAGGAATAATAAATAAAAGTTTCTGATATGAGTTCTACTCATATTTGAGCTTGAAATGAATTCCTGGTTGTCTGTTGTGGATGCCAATTTCTGTATTTTAAAATGGGGTTGGCAAGCAAGACACGGACGAGACAGAAATGAACCAATAAAATCAAGAGCGGGGGTTAATTAAGGGAGTTTGCCACAGAGCAGGGACAAAGGAAACATGGTAATAGTGTTTCTCCCAAGAAAGACGAGTTGGATTTATATATATATATATAAGTTTCTGGGAAAATAATTTAATTTTGACACCATCTCCACAAATCGACTGGGCTTATCTTTCTCCCATGGAGAGTGAAGATTGCCCTTTTTCTGGCCAGAGGGGAATCTCATTTCCCCTCTCCTTATCAGTTATTAGAAATCAAAATATTGTTTCAAATGGATGTGTTTAATATTTCAGACTATATAATGTGTCCAGCACAAAAGGGCAACATCACTGGATAGGCAACAAAGGGTACAGAAGAGATGAAAAAGAATCCGGAATTGCATGACCAAAGATTTCTCTCCAAGCTGTCCCTCCTTGTTCGGTGAGGCTTGGCTTATTGGCCACCTCCTCATTCTTAAACTTCCTCAATCTTGAAAATGGAGAAAATAACAAGTTGGATTTCCCTCCCCTACTCTACAGCGATGGTCCGACAACACTGGTTTTTAACATCTACTGTATGAAGCAAATTCCCAATGATTCCAAGTGATTTGGGTCACAGAGAAACTAAGATGTTTCCCACTGAAAACACCACCCTGTAAAACTGGTTGAAAATTACGGCCACAAAAACTTAACCTAAGTCCAGTCTGTTAGCAACAAGGTCCAAATTAGTGCCTTCTTTTTCTTTTGTCGCTTTTTCTGTATCTCAGAGATCCCCTTTACTGCCACCTCTGTTACCTCCTCCCCTTTCTAAGGATTTGGTGGCACATCATCTCCTAGACTTCAGCTCCCTAGTTTGTTCTTTCTGGGTATTTGAAACGTCAGATAGAGCCAACACACAGTGCCGTGCCTCACAGGCAGCTTATCTCCATGGATTACCTGGTCCAGCCCAGCCCCCAAATCGCTTACATTCTAGACTCTGAGATACATAACACATAATTCCTCCATGTTAGCAATTTGCAAGTTTAAAACTCAGTGTGACAAGTTTACCTGTAATGAGGAACACATTTCCCAACCCGTATGACGGGATCAGTGTGGGGAATAGTGGCAATGCAGCTAACTCAATTACCAGGTGTTCCGAGCGTGTGAAGTGTTATGTGAATGCTAAGTAATAATGTTATGGTTTCATCTGAAAGATGTGTATGTCACCCAGGAGCTTCCGGTAGTCAGTAGCATAATTTGCAGTAAGTCATCATTAATTAATGCTAAATTACCAGGCCCTTCCTGGGGAAGCTGCATATTAAACTGACATCAGTATGTGAAGAGTTCATTATGGCTAATGTTATGAGAACACAAACTGAAGGACTTAATAGTGGATTAGAAGGTGTTTATGTCCAAACACCTCAATGTGGGCTCCACAGTCACCACACATGAGCAAAGATACTGGTTTGTCACTAAGGAGGATGACAGGAGACTTGGGAACATAACAGGTCCCCCAGCATGGGATAATGGAGTATTTGGAAGCATTAAAAAAAAACAGGAGGGGCACCTGGCTGGCTCAGTCAGTAAAGCATGCGACTCTTGATCTTGGGGCCATGAGTTCAAGCCCCACATTAGACATGGAGCTTATTAAAAAAAAAAAGAATAGGAGAGGAAGAGCACTCAGCCATTCCTTTCCCTCATTCTTTCCCCTAACATGCCACTTCCACCAGAGCCTGGGGAATGAGACAGAAGCAATGAGCAAAGAGATAGTCTAGGGAAGGGCCAGATTCACCTGGAAACAAGGTAGGATTGGGTGGGTGTCAGGAGACGGTGGGAGATGGGATATTTGGAACTCTTCGGGTGATTCCGTTTTGCCACCCCACCTTCCTACCCAGCTCCCCTGCATACAGTGATTTTACCACGTTTGGTTATTGTTGCAAATCTGACAGCAAAATATCCTACCTCATGAACATCTGTGAGGCACATGATCACAAATCAATATTGCCATACCTAATGTAATCGCTACTCTATTTATACATATTATAAAATAAAATGAAAGAATGAACATGTCACATGTACTGATTCCCCAACACCCGCACCTTAGGTAGCCATAAAACTGATAGCAAAAAAAGGCCAAGCACCCCGGAACACACAGCCAACAATGTACACTATGGTGCAGCCTTTATGTGTCCTCTTTAATCCCCCAAAGGGAAAGGACCTAGTGACACTTTATTCCCAGCTTTCCTTCTTTGGTCATGGTAGACACTTCCTAAAGAGGAGATCATTTCTTCTGCATCTAACAAAATGGGTGTAAAAACAAAAAAGTGCAAAACCTTTGTTTGATGAGATCTATTGTTTACATGCATTCATTCACTCACAGACATTCACTGAGCACTATGCCAGCTTTCAAGATAAAAAAAAAAGGGGGGGAAAGACAAAAAGTCTTGCTCTCGAGGCACTCCCATCCTAGTAGGACACAAAGACACAAAGAAACCAATGGTGATGAGACAGTGAAGGAGAAGAGGGACTGATAGGTTGTGCAGAGCAGGTAGAGGTTGATGAGCTCCAGAGAAAGATACATGTGGGCTGAGGACACTCAGGAGAGTCATGGTGAAGGTTATTCCAAGGGAACCACCTAAGCAGAGATACAAAGGCACAAAACCTTCACACTCCAGAGAAGGAAGCCCTTCCTACCCCCATTTCCCCGCCTCCACCAGAAATGACCCAAACTAGTGGTGGACACCAGGCCAAGCAAGAAGCTCAGTCGGTGGGCTTCTTCACATAGGATAATCAGACTAGGTGAATTGCCTGCCCTGAACCTGAAACTCAAGTGTCAAGGTTGCCATTTGGGGACATGGATCCAGAGAGGCAAAGAGAGAAAGAAGGCTTTAGAGTGGAAGGATATTAGTACACAGAGAGGGAACGCCTCAGAAAACTGCGTGATGCCTAAGCAAGAAGGAGGGAAAGAGTAATAACTTTGCAGGACCCAGTTCTAGACCGTCAAGAGGCTCAGCTTTTCTTATGGGTCTTGAATTCTGTAAAATACTCTCAATTCCTTTGACTAAAGTCTCCTTAGTTTTAGACTGCTGGAGTGGGATTCTGGTGAGGGCCCTTGGGAATGAGAGACACTGCGGGGCCCTGGGGACAAGCGGGCCAGCCGGCACCCTGGCACATGGCTCTGGCTGCAAAGGCAGGCTCAGCCCCATTCATGTCAATCATCGGAACCAGAAGGAAGTCGGAGGACCATGGGCCAAGTGAGTGAATCAGGGACAGCCTGGCTGAGTTCACCAGAAGGTCTTCACACCTACTCATCAACTTTTTATCAAGATAGATCTCTGAAGCACTCATAGCTCCTCTGGAGCCAACCCGATGTTCTGAGGCAAAGCCATGTTCAAGCTGAAGTCATGAAGAACAGAAACCTTCATGGTTTCCACATAAGCAAGAGGAACCAACATGCAAAGAGCCTGGAGAGGCATAGAGAGACAAGGACAAGAGATCATAAGGCCTGAGACAGAGACAGGAACAGGAAAAAAAACTGTCTCAGGCTTTGCCTCTTTTAATTTTTTCTATTTATTCAATCTTACAGTCTACCATCCCATCCTCGTTTTGAGCTAAGTAGGTTTTATTTCTTTACAGTCCATCTCCGACTCAGTCAAGTCCTGCTCAGTCTATTTCTTCTTCTAGAAAATGGTTAATATCAGTTCAGTTTCCCCCAGAATGTGACCTTTGAGATGTGAAATAATGTGCAGATTCCAAGCAAAGCACATTTTTGTTCAAAGTATAGATGTGACTCAATTCATTTCCATAAGCCTGTATTAAGATGGTTATTGTTGTCTCCATGACCCAGGGGAAAATGTACTAAAGAAACAGGAAGAGGACTAACCTAAATCAGACTGCACAGTGGTCATGGAACAGAACTAGAATACCAATGCATTTGGTCCTCTAATCCCGTAATAACTTAACATGTAAAAATGTTACACACTCACACAAATGTGCATTTACACACTCATATACGTACTGGCCACGAACATTTCACAAATGAGGAAAATGAGGTCCCAAGAAAATAGCAGCCTCTCTCCACTTCTCTCAATGCATCACAAGGCAATATGTGCCCCTTGAGTTGATTCCCATATAGATTTGCTTTCCACAGCACATTTTCTAAGCATTCAACAGTCTGCTGATAGAGAAACCAACTCACAGAGTAGTTTACAGGACGCCCCCAGGCAGTTCACGTAAATATTGCAAACATCAAGTTTATACTGCCAACTCACTGCAGAAACCCAGAAGGGTAAGATTTTACAAGTTCTCTTCCCAAAAGAAATCAGACTGAAAATACAGAATGATAGCAGCTGGAATGGTGCTTTCCCCCTTCGATATACGTAGCCTGAAGAAATGTCTTCCTTTTTTTCATACAAATAATATTTTTTATGGCAAAGGTATGTGTTCACCACAGGGAATTTTGAAATTCCAAGAAGTATTGAGGAGAAAATAAAGCTACTTACAAATGCTACATCAAGAGACACCTAAGGTTTGACATATTTCCTTCTAGTCTTTTTTCTATATATATGTAGAAATATGTATTATTCCTTATAGACATGTATGGATTAATGCCTTTCATTTTGCCTTTTTTTTAACCTAATATATTGTATGGAGGCATGGGGGATAGATTGCTAACAGGTACAAGATTTTGTTACTTGAGATATAAATACTTTAAAATTAGATCATGTCAATGGTTGCACGCATTTCTAAATATACTAAAAACACTAAACAATACACTTTAAGCACATAGATGATATGTCAATAAAGCTGTTTTATTTTTTAATTTTTTTAATTTTGAGAGAGAGGAGGGGGAGGGGCAGAGAGCGAGGGAGAGAGAGAATCTCTAGCAGGCTCAGCACTATCCGCAGGGAGCCTGACATGGGGCTCAAATTCACCAACCATGAGATCATGACCTTAGCCGAAATCAAGAGTCAGATGCTTAACTAACTGAGCCACCCACACACCCCAATAAAGCTATTTTCTAAAAAAAAAAAAAAAAGAAAACCTATAATGAGATACCACTACATACCTATTAGAAGGGCTAAAATTAAAAACAAAATAATAAACTGATTTTATAAAAACTGACAGTTCCAAATATAAGGACGTAAACTAATGGGAATTTTGGTGCGAATACAAAATGGTGCAGCCACTTTGGAGAAGTATTGGCATTTTCTTAGAAAGCTAATCTTACACCCACCCTCCAACCTGACCCTCCCACTCCTAGGTATCTCCCTAGGAGAAGTGGAAGCATCCGTCCACACAAAACCCCATACACGAGTGTCCACAGCAGCTTGTTCATGTTAACCCAAACTAGAAATGACACAAACGTTCAGCCAAAGAGAATGGATAAGCGAATGGGGAATATTTATTCCATGGAATACAACGCAGCAATCTAAAAGAACCATCAACAGCAGCAACAACAAAAATGAATCTCAAGACCACTGAACCAAAGGAAAGAAGCGATACAGAAAAAAGGCAAAACGCGCATTGTTCCATCTATATGAAATCCCAGAAAAGGAAAATCTATCCTACGGAAAACAGATGGCTAGTTTCCTGAGAGCAGGAAAAGCCGCGGAGCATAAACAACATGAGGGCATTTGAGGGGAGTGACAGAAATATTCTGTGTCATGATTGTGGGGGTGGTCACATGACGGTGCACATTTTCCTAAACTCATCAGATTATATGCTTCAAATTGTTCCATCTTAATTGTATATATATTATACATCAAGGATGTTTATTTTAAAATATAAAGAGAATCTCATCAAACTACATTTAAAATAGGTGCATTTATGGTATGTAAATTGTACCTCAATAAAGTTGAATTTTTTCACTGGAAAAATATATATATTATATTGTGCTCATTTTCACGGGGCATTAAGTACTTTTCAAAAGTACCTTAATTTGAATATTACGCAGCTATACTAGTCAATGTTTTAGATGTGCCACAACTTAATTGGCCGGTCCACTGTAGATGAACACTTAGGTTATTTTCTTTTCACCACCGAAAATAACATTGCAGTGAACATCTGGGTGCATATAACTTTGTCTCTCTTTTTCATTCCTAGAAAAGGAACAATTGCATCAAGGAGTAGGAGTATTTTCAAGGTGCTCAGTACATTTGGAACAATGTCCTCTTAAAGCTGATTCCTTTTAACTTTAGAAATGTGGTAGAAAGTCACAGTGATTGCTTTCTCTATGACACCTTCTTTAGTGAACAGAAGAGGACTAGGTGGGTTCCCAGTGAGTGGAGCACGAACCTCGTCCTGGTCTTGTCACTTACGGTGTAACCGTGAGTCATTTTCTGCCTTTGGATACTATCTTTTATTTCCAAATGGGTGGTAGCTTATGGTAGGCAGTATTTCCTATAGAGGCAGAAAAGGCACCGACCACAAAATAAACAATTCATAGTTGAAAATAAAAACTTGTGTTGGTGCTGAAAAAGAGTAAGAACGATGAGATTTTGCCATTTGCATCAACATGGACGGACCCAGAGGGTATTATGCTAAGTGAAATAAGTCAAAGACAAGCACCATATGATTTCACTTATATATGGAATCTGAAAAACAAACAAACAAACCAAAACAGACTCTTAAATATGTAGAATAAATTGGTGGTTGGGCAGGCGAGGGGAGATACTAAAATCGATAAAGGGAATTAAAAGGCAAAAACTTCCCGTTATAAAATAAATAAGTCACAGAAATGAAAAGGTATGGCCTAGGGACTATAGTCAATAGTACTGTAATAAGGTTATACGGTGACAGATGGTGACTATACTTATTGCGGTGAGCACTGAGGAAGGTACAGAATTGCTGAATCAATATGCTGTCCACCTGAAAATATAACAGTGCATGTTAATTAAGCTTCAGTAAAAAATTCGATTTAAAAAGCTTGTGTTTGGGGAGCCTGGGTGGCTCAGTCGGTTAAGTGGCTGACTGGCTCAGCTCATGATCTCGCGGTTCATGAGTTCAAGCCCCGTGACGGGCTCTGTGCTGACAGCTCAGAGCCTGGAGCCCGCTTCAGATTTTGTGTCTCCTCTCTCTCTGCCTTTGCCCTGCTCACGCTCTGTCTCTCTCTCTCTCTCTCTCTCAAAAATAAATAACCATTTAAAAAAAGAAGGTAAAAAAACCTGTGTTTATCAAAAGACATTATTAAGAGGAAAGACAAACCAGATTAGAAGTTATTCACAAAACACACATTCAACTAAGGACTTGTATCCAGAATTCCTAAATACAAAAACCAAGAAAGTAGGCAAAAGACTTGAACATGCACTTCACACACAAATGGACGCACACACACATATTCACATAGCCAACATGTGGATGAAAATGTGCTCAACATCATTAGTCACATGGGAAATCCAAAGTAACACCACATGAGGGGCGTGTGGGTGGCTCAGTCTGTTAGGTGTCCGGCTCTGGATTTCAGCTCAGGTCATGACTTCAGAGATTCATGGGATGGAGCCCTACATGGGCTCCACAGAGCCTGCTTGGGATTCTCCTCTCTCTCTCTCTCTCTCTCTGCCTTTTCCCTGCTCATGTACACACCCATGCACTCTCTCTCAAAATAAAGAAACTTAAAAACAAAACAAAAAAAATATCACTATACATCCAGCAAAACGGTGAAAAATTAAGACTGACGACACCAGTGGTTAGCGAGGGGGTCGAGCAACGAGAACCCTTTTACGTTACTGGGGGATGGAGTGTGTAAAATGGTATAATCGCTTTGGAAAACTGGGAGCATCTACTAAAATTAAACATTTATATCCTTGAGCTCAACAGTTCCACTCCTGGGTATGTGTGTACTCTAGAGAAACTAGTAAATACGTTACTAAAGGTCATGTGCAAGAAATTCCATAGCAGTTTTATTCATAATAGCCATGATTTTTCTTAAAAACCCAAATGTCCATCAACAGGTAATAGATGAATTGTGGCCTATCTATTTAAAAGAATATGACACAGCGAGGGGCTCCTGGGTGGCTCAGTCAGTTGAGCATCTGACTTTGGCTCAGGTCATGATCTCACGGCTCTGAGTTTGAGCCCCATATCAGGCTCTATGCTGACAGCTCGGAGCCTGTAGACTGCTTGGGATTCTGTGTCCCCCTCTCTCTCTCTGCTCCTCCCCTGCTAGTGCGCTCGCTCACGCACTCGCTCATGCTCTCTCTCTCAAAAACAAATAAACATTAACAAATTTTTAAAAAGAGTATTACACAGCAAGAGAAAAACCAAATTATGCTTAATGCAATAACATGAATAAATCTCACAGACATAATGTCAAGCAAAAGAAGTCAGACTCAAAAAAAAAAATGAAGGGTAAGATTTATATGAAGTTCAAGAACAGACAAACTAATCTGTGGAGTAAAAGTCAGAACAGTGATACTTCTGATCGAAAAGGTGGAGGTACTGACCAAGAACAAGCACAGGGAACCTTCTGGGGTCATGGAAATGTTCTGCTTCCGTTTCTTGGTGGCTGTTACAAAAGTGTATATATATGTAAAACTTCAAGGAGCTGTCTACTTGAGATACATGCACTAGGGGCGCCTGGGTGGCTCAGTCGGTTGAGCGTCCAACTTCAGCTCAGGTCATGATCTCATGGTTCGTGGGTTTGAACCCTGCATCGGGCTCTATGCTGACCACTTGCTCAGAGCTTGGAGCCTGCTTCTGATTCTGTGTCTCTTTCTCTCTCTCTGCCCCTCCCCTGTTCACACTCTGTCTCTGTCTGTCTCTCAAAAATAAATATTAAAAAAACTTTTTTAAAGATATATGCACTTTCCTGTATGTGTGCTCTACCTGAATACAAATAAATAAATGAAAATTAAATAAAAGGAAATGGTCTTTCCAGCCTTGAAGGGTCTCTTCACACCCTATTCTCATTCCCTCTCTCCCAAGCCCCCCACCTCTCTCCCAAGCTCCCCACACTACAAGTTTCACCAATCACCCTCTTAGAGCTCACATGTGGGCATTACACGAGCCTGAGCCTGCTGAAAGACACTGCATCTGGACGGTCCCTTCCTGCACCACACCCACACTACTACTTGTCCAAAATAAAATGCCTCCTCTTCCTCCTCCTCACCACTTACCAGAGCGGGCACCAATCTGTGTCACTCCCCAGCTCACAACAATTTCCCCTTCCTCGGAGCAGCCTCGATCTTTAAGGCAAGCCTCCAGAAAACATTTCTGTATGCCATGAATCTAACTCTAGACTTCAAGCAGAGTCTGTTTCTGTTGCTGCACTCAAAAGAACTTAACTACATACCCTGCGAGCACTCTGTTCCCAGAACCTATTCATGACTTTGCCCTCTTTACCTCTTCAACTTGATTTCCCTTCTGTTTCCATTGAGTCCTGTCTGACCCACACCTAAGACCTTACTCAAGTCGGTCAGCCCTCTCCTTTCCAACCCTCAAGACCGAGGCCCATGTCCAGATCCTGGTCAGTGTTAATCTGAGCTGCTTTGAAATAGGCTGCTCTTGGTTCTCCCTCCATCTCTTTCCTCTCTCATTCAACCTTCACCCTTCTGCCCCAGGGAGCCTCCTGCAGCCCAGCTCTGATCATGCCATTTCCTGTTCATCAACCCTGCTGGCTCCCATGAGCTACTAGAGAATGCATGCAGGCTCCTCGGCGGTCATCAAGGCCCCCCACAATGCCCCAACTTGCCTTTCTGGTCTCCTCTCTGGCCTTCTTAGTCGTCCCACACCACACCTTCTGCCTTCCAGCTGAACTAGACAACTCACACACTCCCAACATGCAAGTTCACACCACGGGGCCACTGCTAACATAGTTCCCTTAGTTTAAATGTCCCACTCCACCCTTCCCACCCCCACATCCTCTGTGACTGTGGAAACCTCACCCATCCTTCGAGGCCCAGATAAAAGCATGTAGATGAGGCTTGCTCTTGTTAGAACGCATCCCCCAAAAGCGCTTTATTCACACTTGCATTATGAGTGTGTAATTCCTGACCTTGAGTGACAGGTGCTTGCATCTATGTACGTCCATCTCCTCCAGGAGACTAGCTTCTGGTGAGCAGAGACCACATCCTGGCTCCAGCTGTATCCCCCCTGCTCACCACAGTCCCTAGTATGGAGTCAGTGCTCAATAACTAGGTGTAGATCGAATTTTCTTAAGCTGCTGCCATGAAAAAAATGGGAGAAGAGGGACATGGACAGAGTCACAGAGGGCAGAGGAGCCTGGAAGTATGAAAGAACACTTTTATGACCAAAAGAGACAAAAGCTGTCCAAGTTAGCCACCGTCTCACTGGTACTAGCAGGAGATGACACAAGGTGTGGGTGCCAAGGCTGAAAACAAGAAGAAAGGTAAGCAGCACCTGCTTGCCCTAACCTGGCTCAGAAACCCAGGGCCTGTGCTAGAAGCATCACTTCGGCATCTACCTGTCACTCTCCTCTACCCAGGGGCACATCAACCAGCTCTTTTTAAAACTTGGCAGAATAACGCAGAAAGAAAAATCCTTCCATGATGTTGCCGCCCCTAGCAGAGAAATGATGGAAATAAAAGAAAAAATAATGGGATGGTAAAACCAGTCTGAATCTCAATAGAATGCCCACGAGGACCAAGACTTCCAGGCAATGGAGAGTCAGCAAGCACGGTACCCATCTCCCTGGGAAAGGGGGGGCTACAAAGTGACAGTAGGGAGGGGAGGGAATCAAATGGCTTTTTATAGCCCCTAATATCTCTTCTGATAGCAGCCTGCCTGGCTTCCATGTGCCAGGATGCTGGGAAGATGAATGGATTTGTCTTTCTGTTAAATACCATTACCCGGAGCACTGGGGAGAATGAAGAATGGGTTACAGGCTCACATCCCGGCTTCCATCTCTTTTCTCCTAATTAAAAACAAAAAAGGCCCAAAAGCAATTTCTATATGTTCTCCCCAACCCATTCCCACCACCCACAGCATGTGTAACCCCAGGGGAAATAGGTAGCCCACTGATCTAGAAAGATCACCTGCCAGACCCATGCCGAGTACACAGCCTGTTCTGAGAAGCTGAAGTTCAAATCTAGACCATCAGCCTGGTCAGGTCCACACTAGGTCAATGACATACTTCAAGATCCACTAAGGTCCTTGTAGGATCTGTCGCCTTAAAGCCCAACAGTACTTTCCATTAAGAGGAGTCATGAACGTTTGCTCTTCGCCAGAGGTGCAAATGATTCTACTTGTTGATGGGACTCTCTGTTGTTTGAGCGATTGCAGCCATCCACATGCATCAGAACAAAACAAGAAAAACAAAATTAGTGGTCCCACCTCTAGCAGTGTTCACAATCTGTTCTCAGGCCAGCGAATCTCAACCTCAGCTACACCTGAGCAAAAAGTAATCGGAAAAGGAAATGATTTTTAAAAAGCATTTACAGTGGCATTCTTGAACAAAAAAATTCTTAAGAAAAAGTTTAAATATGTACAAGATCTGTACATTGAAAACCATAAAAAGTGCCGTGAGAAATGTAGATATCCCAGACAAGTAACAAGAGTAATACTTAGTTTTATTAGAATTTAGCTAGGTCTGGGGTGCCTGGGTGGCTCAGTTGGTTGGGCAGCCGACTTCGACCTAGATCATGATCTCGTCATTCCCACGTTCGAGCCTCGCATCAGGCTCTATGCTGACAGCTCAGAACCTAGAGCCTGTTTCAGATTCTGTGTCTCCCTCTCTCTCTCTGCCCCTCCCCTGCTCATGCTCCATCTCTCTCTCTAAAAATAAGTAGACATTAAAAAAATAAAAAAGAATTTAGCAAGGTCATAACTACAAGGTTAGTATACAAAAGTCCACTGCAGTCTTTTGCATCAACAGCAGTCAATCAGAAAATGAAATTTCAAAATAATTCCCATAGACAGTAGCACCAAAAACATAAAATACCAGGAATGAATCTAGTAAAAGTTGGCTACGCCCCCAAACACACCCAAAATTACAAAACATCACCGACATAAATAAGAACCAAAGAAATGGAGATGACCCATGTTCCTTCTGGAACACTCAATAGTAAGATATCAATTCTCCTCAAACTAATTTGTAGCATCAATGCAATCTCAATCAAAACCCCAGCAGGCTTATTTTGTGGAAATTGACAAGTTGGTTCTAAAATTCATATGGAAATGCAAAGGATCAAAAATAACCACAACAATTTTGAAAAAGAATAAACTTAGAAGTTTTATGCTGACTGATTTTAAGATTTCCCATGAGGTTACAATAATCAAGGCAGTGTTTCTTAGTATAAGGATAGATGTATAGATCAACAAACCAGAATCGCAAATCCAGAAATAGACCCACAAATAAATGGCCAACTGATTTTTTTTTACAAAGGTAACAACATAATTCAATAGAGAAAGGATAGTCTTCTCATAAATAGTTTGGGACAACTGAATATCCATATTTAAAAAAAAAAAAAGCCTTGGCCTGTCCCTCACACCATACACACACAGACTTGAGATTGATGACAGGCCTAAACATAAAAGTTAAATTATAAAACATCTAGAAGAAAATACAAACAAAGCCTTTGTGATTTGGGATGAGTAAATATTTCTCAGGACACAAAAAACATGAATCTCAAAAAACTGATAAACATCATTAAAATTTTAAACTTCCGTTCTTTGAAAGACAGTGTTAAGAAAATGAATAGACCAAAAAAAAAAAAAAAAAGAATAGGCAAACCAGTGGAGAAAATATCTGAGGTGTGTGTATGTAAACGTGAATACAAATCTATGGCAAAGTCTTATCAAGAATGTGAAAAGGACTCTTAGAACACAAAAGGACCAAGAAAAAGAGAGACATGGCACAAAAAACCCACCTTTGAGTAGACAATAGGCGTATTAGCAGGTGCTCAGTACCATTAGTCATCAGAGAAACAGAAACTGAAACCAAAATTAGATGAGCAGCACCACACACACACACCCTAAAACGGCTAGAATTGAAAAGCCTGGAATTGTAAACTGTTGGCAAGACTGTAGTCTAACTAAGACTCTCAGACACTGCTGGTAAGAATGCAAAATGGACTAACCAACCACTTTGGAAAACAATTAGGCAGCTTCTTATAAAGTTAAACATACACTTTAAAATATGACCTATTCATTCCATTTTCCAAAGTTTTTACTTAGAACTAGAAATCTAGGTTCCCACAAGGTCTCCACAAAGATGTACAGAAGGATATTCATAACAGCTGAAAACTAAAAAAACAAATGTTGGACAACAGGCAACCAACAAGCACCATTCTGTGATAGCCCATCAATGAATGAACGCTATTCAGCAATAAAAAGGAATGAACACAGATGAAACTCAAAAACATTTTTCTGTGCAAAAGAAGGCAAGGTAAAATTTCATTTTTTGGAATTCTAGCAAAGGCAAAACCAATCTAAGTCTCGAAAAGCAAAGTAGTGGCCTCCCGGGAGAGAGAGAAGAGGACTGGCTGCAAAGGGGCATGAGGGGAATTTTCTGGAAATGTTCTGGTTTGATTATACTGATGATAATTACACAGGAATATATATTTGTCAAAACTCATCAAATCATATACTTAAAAAGGTACATTATATTGTGTATAAATTATACTCCAATAAATTAGATTTAAAAATACTTATTTTTTAAAATACTGATATCCCATATATATTATTTAATTGGTCTGAGACGTGTCCTGAGCATTGAGACTTAAGACTTTTCCCAAAGGCTCCAACTTACAGCCGAAGTTGAGAACCACTCCTCTAAAGCAGCTAAGCAGACAATTGAAGGACCTAATGTTCAGAGACACCAGTAGGGAATGACTGACTCTCTTGGGGTGAGCGTGGAAGTCACAGAGTACCCATCGCATTGTCACTGGCCACTAGCAGGGTACCTGTGCCTTTGGCTTACTGTTAATGGACACAACAGTCTCCGCAAACGCCAGGTCATGCTTCTCTATGGATCCAGAGTAGATACTGCCTTTAAAGACCCCTTGTCCTGTCCAGCAAGGCAGCCAGGCAAGCGTCACCCCCAAGTCCTGGCTGAAGATGTGCATGCAAGCATGAGCCCTGGGACCCAGGTACAGCCCAAACACACCGGCTAGCCAGGGGGCATCGGAAGGGCCTTCCAAGTAATGCACACAAGGGTTCCCTCCTCCCCCGCCCACCCCGACCTGGCAGCAGACAAAGGAAAACTGACTGCCTGGAGAGACCAGTGTGCAGAGGGTCCTGTCCGGGTCAACAGAGGCCGCAGTGAAATCTCCAGGTTGGAGCTCACATGAATAGCTTTTCCACGCCTCACTTTGCCATCTGAAATTTATAGAAATGACAGTGTCAAGTTCTGGATATTTCGTTTGTAAATGATCAGCAGCCTCTCCAAAGAGGAAAAGCCTTTCTCTGAGTGCTGGTGGAGAAGAATGTACAGAATACAACCATGAAACTGTGAGTGAATCTTTGTATCTCTGCTACCTCCAGCATGATCATGTACACACCTGTTGATAGAACCAGGGCTTTTCTCCCAGCCATCACTCTCTTAGGAATAGCCCCCCGCCCTACCCGCTGCTTGCAGTGGGCCACGTGACACAATTTAGGCCAGGGTCCCACCCTGTTGCCTCCCCCAAATGGGATACCCACTACTCAGGATGCCTAGGTCAGAACTGGCTTTGTGACTCCTACTCAATGGTAAAACCAGATGCTGAGCTACCTGCAGATACAGACTGAGCTCCATGAAGAAGATATAAAACTCAACACAGTGGAGTGCCTGCCCTCAGGGAGCTCGTAGTCTTGTAAGAGAACTGTGAGAAACACACCGATCTTAAGACATGGAGTAGATTGAGGTAGCACCATGGGAAACATTTAGAATACAGTCAGACCACACAACACCTGAGGGAAGAGAAGGCACATCCACCATCAGGGGACTCCACCTCCTTTGGCGGGTCCCTATCTCTAGGATAAAGCCTAGATTCTTTAGATGGAACCCGAGGCACTAATTGGCCTCGAGTTTGCCGCCCCTCCCTGTGAAGGTCACCCTTCAGCCACACTGAACCACTCTCAGGCTCCAGAAAATGACATTCTCTGTCCTGTAAGACTAATCTTCTCTCTCTGTAGAGTATTAACTTTTTTCTCATCTCTTCTGCGTCACTGTGAGATGCAACGCAGAGGCACCTCCTTTGTGAAGTCTTTCCCAATCTCCCCCCCCCCCCCCCCCGCCCCACAGAGAACCAGGCGTTCCCTTCTCTCACTCCCATGTCGCGTACTTTCCCGCAGGGTGGACAGCATGTGCTCCTGCGCCTCCCACGCCACACTGCCACCCCCCTGGTGGCAGTAACCAGGTCTTTCACCCATGCATTCATTCATAGCTGCTTTTCAATAAGTACTTAGCGAGGACCTGCTATGGGCCAGGCGCTGTTCCAGGCTCTCAAAATAGAGACAAGCAAGGCCAAGGCCATCGTTTCTGTGGAACTTATGTTATTGGAGGAGATGGAGATGGACAGCAGACTTCTTAAAATAAGTTTATTTTTTAAAAGCATCAGAGTGATGAATACTATGTGTAATACTATTTACAAACATGGTGACCTGATAGGGAGAATATGGCTGCTTTAGATTTGGTGGTGGTGACTTTGGCAGGCTTTCTGAGCAGGTGAGATTTTAACAGAGGTGTGAATAACAAGGAGTTCCCCATTGAGAAAACTGAGGAAAGCTTTGTAGGTAGAGAGAACCAACCACCAGTGAGTGCAAAGGCCCTGCTATGGCCCAAACTATGTCCTCCCTAAAACCATATGCTGACTTCCTGATTCCCAGTATGGAGTACTTAGAGTAAGGAAGTACTTAAGGTTAACTGAGGTCATAAGAGTGGAACCCTGTTCCCATGAGATTAGTATCCTCATAAGAGGAGACATCAGAAAGCAAGCTCGCTCTCTCTTCCTCTCTCTCTGCCATATAAGAACACAGGGAGAAGGTGGCTGTCTGTAAGCTGGAAGAGACCTCTCACCAGGAAGAAAATACTCAACACCTTGATCTTGAACTTCTGTCTCCAAAAGTGTGAGAAATATATTTCTGTCGTTAAAACCACCCCGTCTACAGTATTTTGTTATGGCGGCCCTAATTCACTAATACAGGCTTACCATGGAAGAAGGCAGTCCAGTGCCGCTCACCCAGTGAGCGATTGCAGAAGATTATGCAAGAAGTCTTCCAAAGCTGAGGGAGGCCTTGCTTCTCTGGGACACCTGTGAGATCTCCAGACATCATTCCTGGTTAGCCAGGGAGCCTACTGCTTGGGCAACGTCCCTCCTCAGGACAGATATCCTGAGAAGCCTGGACCTGGACCAGGGAGGCCCAGGAAGCAGAAGGTGGCCGTTGGGCAGGCAGAGCAGGGGCCTGGGAGTGAGGGCACTCAGGAACAGAGCTACTCTGAGATCCACACAGGCTACCAGCCAGGCGCCATCAGGGAATTCTGACAGCGAGGAGCCAGTCCCCAGTCTCAGAAGTGGGAAATGACCAAGAGCCAGGCAGGGCCCCAGTTTGGAGGGCCCAGGGTTCCTGGGCTGCTTAAGAACACATAGGCCCAAAGAGCAAACCACAATGCAGAGACAGTGGGGACTGGGTTCTCTCTCTCTCTCTGTGTCCACCCTGGCGGGAAAGTACGCATCTCTGTTGCAACTGCTCTGTCCTGTGACTCCTCACTACAGACAGACTACATCAAAGCTGGAGGTAAGGCTGGCCCAAGGGACCCAGGTGCAGGGAAAGGGGCCTGAGCAGACACGCCACAAGAATTAAGCAATGCTACTGAAACCTGTGTTTTCCCACAGAACGACCTGCAACCCTGGGGCCAGTTAGACCCCAGAATCCCAGACCCCATCCCAAGCCTACTGAACCACACTCTGCATTTGAACCACATCCCTCAGTGATTCCATTAAAGTCTGAGCAGCGCTACCCTCTAGGTTACTCATCATGACCCTCCTACGGAGTATTAGGGCCTGGGACACAGCAGGTGCTCAATTAAAAATCATTGAATAAACAGTGAGGGGACTAAAGGTAAACTGTTTTCCTTTCAGAGAAGTCATCACCCGGGGTCTTCCATGAACCAAACATTCAAGCAACATATTGGCCTCTGAGTTTTAAATGTTGTTTACTCTCTGGGTGATGGTGGGCACCCTCATTTCTCTCCTTTATCACCAAATAGAGATATGTGTGTAAGGGATGGTGGACTGGCTTGGAAGTTGTTTTTCATACCTTGCATTCCCAAAGGACATCCAGGAGACAGGAAATCTCCAGGATGAACTGACAGGAAGAGACTGAACACAGTCAGCATACAGGAAGGCCTAGAGCTCCTTCACCCCCTCAGCAAAGACACGTCGTGGACGCCTGCAGCCCCCTCCCCAACGCCCCCTAAATGACCGCTCTTCTGCTGTCTCACCACCAAGACCACCCTTGCTTACGACCCTAGGCAAGCCCCCTCCCTCCCCCCATCTTCCCAAGGATTAGCTGATGCAAAGGCTTTGAGAAGCATCTGTTATTTCCATCGCTTGAATTAGGTACTTGATAAATAAAAGGACAAGGATAAGCCTGAGATCCAGCTCTTGAAGAAAAGTGCTCTTTGACTCAGGGAGAGATGAAAGGATCAAGAAGAGGAGTCACCTGACCCCAGGCCCCCAGACAGAGGCAGGAGGGAAAGGACAGAGCGTTCAGGGCTCCGGCTCCTAGGACCTGACGACAGTGGCACACAAGGGCAGCCGGGGGAGGGTTGTAGCAGCGGCGCGGAGAGGGGGCAGAGCACAAGCCCAGGTGCAGCATAGGTCACGTTCTCACACTGGTGATGGCAAAACGGAACAAGCCACTAGCTCTTTCCCAGGCTCTGTTCAGAGTCAGGATGGAGTTGGGTTGCGGGATAGCATCAGCAATCACACTGCCTGGGCACGAGCTCCACCTTTGCCTCCTGCAAGCTTCGTGATCCTAGGAAAGTCACTTAACCTCTCTGGTGCTCAGTTGCCTCATGTGTGAAACGGAGATAAAATATTGTTAACCTCAGAGGACCATCAGGAGAAATAAATAAGTCAATACAGCAGAGCTCTGAGGTTCAGTGTCTGGCATAAAGGAAATGCTCTGCAAACCATTAGCACCTCTTATCTGTGACATGCCAATAAAATATCTCCCCACATACCTAGCAGACTTGTTTCAAAACTATTTTATAAATAATGATGATGATACCATCATGTATTTTAACTGAAAATATTGGCTTATTAATATATCATTTGAACTTCCCAGGAACCATAAGAGCTAGACGTAGCAGGTTACCCCAGGGAACATAGTGAAACACGAGATGTAAAAGTGTGTTGGAATTATAGTACACTTGTCAAGCTACATTTTTAAAAAAATTTTTTAATGTTTATTTATCCTCGAGAAAGAGACAGAGCATGAGCAGGGAAGGGGAAGGGAGAGAGGGAGCCAAAGAATCCAAAGTAGGGGCCCAAATGCACAAACCACGAGTTCATGATCTAAGCCAAAGCTGAACGCTTAACGGACTGAGCCACCCAGGCGTCCCTATCAAGCTACTTATAAGGGAAACCTGGTTCAGACCTGCCTGTGGCGGCCACTAGGTGAGTTTCATACCACTTGACCCACCCTCCACCCCTCACCCATGACTAGAACAGGGACAGGCACCTGACCCAGTGACAGCCAGTCCACAGGCTACACAGTGGTCTTTACAGCAGCCTGAAGAAAAAGAATTTGCTCCATGGAGTCATACTAGGTTTATTAACATCTCAAATCTTAAAAAGTGGAATCAAAAAATGAAGAATCTAAAAATATAAATTGGCACAACCACTTCAAAGAGCAACGTGGCACTGTCTATTCAAATTTTAAAATGTACATAATCTATGACCTAACAATATTCTCCTTGATATTTACTCGAAAGAAACATATATGACAAAAAGACATATCCATGGATGTTTATTACAACATTGCTTAAGATTAAAAAAAAATTGGAATTGGAAACAACCTAATTACCCATTGGTAAATGACCAAATATGACGTATCATTCGATAGAGTGCTAAACAGCAGTTAAAGGAATGAATTACAACTGTAGGTATCAAAGTGGTTATATATCTTTTTAATTTTTTTAATTTTTATTTATTTTCCAGAGAGAGAGACAAAGCACGAGCAGGGGAAGGCAGAGAGAAAGGGAGATATAGATTTGGAAGCAGACTCCAGGCTCCGACCTGTCAACACAGAGCCCCATATGGGGCTTGAATTCATGAACCGCGAGATCATGACCTGAGCCAAAGTCAGATGCTTAACCAACTGAGCCACCCAGATGCCCCTAAGTGGCTACAGTTTAAAGCTTACTATGAATGAAAAGACAAGCCTCAGAATTGTACATAGAGTTTTAATATTTATGTTTAGAGAATATAATATGTAACTTCCAAATCTGACAGTATGGCAAATTTATCCTGGCCAACTATCCCACTTGAAAACAACTAAAAATGCTTGGAAAAATATTTTAAAGTATCTTCTTAAGTGCACCCACTGAGCTTACAGGGCTAGAAAGGAACACTCAAATTGTAAGGTCAAAGCAGATGTCAGAGGTAGGGGAAGCCCTGAAACTGGCTTCTGCTTGAGTACATGTGCCTGACCAAGTGAACTTGGCTTCGATTTCCATGGCTTCACCGGGCAGGAGAGAATACAAAGTCAGGGACCATAACTTACTGAAAAAAAATTGGTCATGTACATGACAGATTCTCTCTGGACTTTATTGCATTGTATGTAAGTCAAGTTTTTCACCAATAAAGCTGTTTACTAAGTCCCAAACTCTAATTCCTTCATTTTATTTTTTTCAAAGTTGGTTTGGCTCTTACAAGTTCTTTGCATTCCCTCATAAATTCTAGAATCAGAAACTGGAGAAAGTCAGATTATCAATGACCTAGGAGGATGCGATGTGGGAATAAAGGGCAGAGTGGCAAACAGGAGGGAAGTAAACACTGCGGTTGTCATCGGGTCCACCCTCATGTCTGGGGCATGATGTCCTGACTCTCTGGCTCGGCTTACAGGGCAGAGAAAGGACTGGAGAGTTGGCCTACAGAAGGAAGGTAAGCTGCCGCTTGTATGTGAGGATGATCCAACCAGTAGCACGTGCACAGGGCCAGGAAGTTTCCACGGTCCTCCACCTGGCTCTCCCTGAGGTCAGTGATCCACATTCCAAATCCCAGAACGTTGTGGGGCACACGGGCCTGGGAGTTTACCTCCCCCAATTCCTTCACCTCACAGATGAGAATCCTAGGTGCAGAGCTGGATGAAAGCAAAGCCTATTTGAAAACAAGGCTCCTAAATTCTGGCCCATTACTGTTCTACCAGAACACAAGGCGCCTTTTTTTAACATTTTTTTTAATTGTGGTAAAATACGCACGACATAAAATTTACTGTCTTACTCATTTTTCAGTGTACAGTTCAATGGCATTAAATACCTTCACATCACTGTGCACCCAGCACCACTCTCCAGCCCCAGTATCTCTTTATCTTATAAAACGGAAACTCTGCACCTACTAAACAATCATTTCCCTGGTCTCTGGCAACCACCATTCTACTTTTTTTCATATCCTTTGTCTATTTTCTGTTGGCTCTTCTACTTCCTGCAAACGGGATCATATAGTATCTATCTTTTGTGACTGGCTTATTTCACATACCATAATGCCTTCAAAACTGACCCATGTGATGGCATGCACCAGAATTTTCTTCCTTTCTGTGGCTGAATAATATTCCATTGTATGTATATACCCTCTTTTGATTATCTATCCACCCACTGATGAACACTTAAGTTGCTCCAGCCTTTTGGTTACTGTAAACAATGCTACTATGAATAGGGGCCCAAAAATTAAAAATAGGATTGTTATATGATCCAGTAATCCCACTTCCAGACATTTGGAACAACTTCCATAATGTTTTTTACAGTGACTGCAGTGTTTTATATTCCCGCCAATTAAGCCCAAGGTTCTAATTTCTCAACACTCTCACCAAAATGTACCATTTTCTGTTGTGTTTCTTTATACATATAGTAGCTATCCAGATGTGTGGGAGGTGGTATCTAAATGTGGTTTTGAGTTACATTTTCTAAGGATTAGTGATTCTGAGCATCTTTTTGTGTGCTTATTAGCTATCTGTTTAAATTCTTTGGGGAAATGTCTATTCTTTTGCCCACTCTTTAATCAAGTTGTTTTCATTGCTTTTATTGTTTTTGTTCCTGTTGTTGCTGAGTTGTAGGAGTGCTTTATATATTCTGGACATTAACCCTCTATCAGATATGTGATTCACAAACTTTTTTTTTTTTAATTTCATAGGTTGCCTTTTCACTCTGTTGACTCTGTCCTTTGATGCACAGAACACATGGCTTCTTTTTCAAGAAGACTTCAGGGGATTTAGGGAGGTGGGGGAGACGAGTCATGAGTTAGATAACACAGGCATTTTACTATACAGAGCTAAACAGTAGACATGGGTATTAAATAGAATTCTGCTTCTGACATAAAGGCCACGGTGAGGGTGAAATCATCAGGGAACAAGCACCATGGACAGCACCCGGGGGGGGGGCGGGGTGTGTGTGTGTGTGTGTGTGTGTGTGTGTGTGTGTTGGTTTGGTTTTTTTCGTGGTAATTTGTGCTGAACCCTCTGATTACTGAGCATTTCTTTAGTGTTCACTCAGTATGGATATTAACACAGAGCCTCTGCCCTCAGGGATCTCATGGTCCAGTTGGAGAGCTAGGAAACAAAAGGACACACAATGCTGAAGGAACTCTATCCTTAAAAATACTGTGGAACTACATAAAAAATTTTTTTTTAATTTTTTTTTAAATTAAAAAGGAGTGCCCGGGTGGCTCAGTCAGTTAAACATTTGGCTTCAGCTCAGGTCATGATCTCACAGTTCGTCAGTTCGAGCTCTGTGCTGACAGCTAGCTCAGAGCCTGGAGCCTGCTTCAGATCCTGTGTCTCCCTCTCTCTCTGACCCTCCCCTGCTTGCACTGTTTCTGTCTCTCAAAAATAAATAAAAAACATTTTTAAAAATTTTTTTAAATACTGTGGAACTGAAGTCCATAATCAGATGATCGAGTTGGTCTTGAAAAGATCTTGAATGTTTCCTTTGCCTTGCAGAAGCTTTTTATCTTGATGAGGTCCCAGTAGTTCATTTTTGTTCTTGATTCCCTTATCTCTGGGGATGTGTCGAGGAAGAAATTGCTGCGATTGAGGTCTAGGAGGCTATTTCCTGCTTTTTCCTCAAGGGTTTTTATGGTTTCCTGTCTCACATTCAGATCCTTTATCCATTTTGAGTTTATTTTTGTTAATGGTGTCAGAAAGTGGTCTAATTTCATTTTTCTACGTGTTGCTGTCCAGCTCTCCCAACACCACCTGTTGAAGAGGTTGTCTTTTTTCCATTGGACACTCTTTCCTGTTTTGTCAAAGATTAATTGGCCGTATACTTGTGGGTCCAGTTCTGGGTTCTCTATTCTATTCCATTGGTCCATGTGTCTGTTTTTGTGCCAGTACCATACTGTCTTGATGATGACAGCTTTGTAGTAGAGGTTAAAGTCTGGGATTGTGATGCCTCCCGTTTTGGTTTTCTTCTTCAGTATTACTTTGGCTATTCGGGGTCTTTTGTGGTTCCATATGAATTTTAAGATAATTTGTTCTAGCTTTGAGAAGAATGCTGGTGCAACACCAACAGAATGGGAAAAGATAGTGGCAAATGGCATATCAGATAAAGGGATAGTATCCAAAATATACAAGGAGCTCACTAAACTACATACACGAAAAATGAATGATTCAGTGAAGAAATGGGCAGAAGACCTGAACAGACACTTCTCCAAAGAGGACATCCAGATGGCCAACAGGCACATGAAACGATGCTCAATGTCACTCATCATCAGGGAAATTCAAATTAAAACCACACTGAGATACCACCTCACACCAGTCAGAGTTGCTAAAATGAACAAATCAAAAAACTATAGATGCTGGCGAGGGTGTGGAGAGATGGGCACCCTCCTACACTGTTGGTGGCAATGTAAACTGGTGCAGCCGCTCTGGAAAACACTGTGGAGATTCCTCAAAAAACTATCGATAGAACTCCCCTATGACCCAGTAATAGCACTGCTAGGGATTTACCCAAGGGATACAGAAGTGCTGAGGCATAGAAGCACATGTACCCCAATGTTCATAGCAGCACTTTCTACAATAGCCAAATCATGGAAAGAGCCTAAATGTCCATCAACTGATGAATGGATCAAGAAGATGTGGTGTATATATACAATGGAGTACTATATGGCAATGAGGAAGAATGAAATATGGCCATTTGTAGGAAAGTGGATGGACCTTGAGGGTGTCATGCTAAGCAAAATAAGTCAGGCAGAGAAGGATAGATACCATATGTTTGTATTCATAGGTCTTACAGGAGGGACCTGGCAGGGAACCATGGGGAGAGGAAGGGGGAAAGAGAGCAGGGAAGAATGAGGGACACAGATCAAGGGAGACTACTGAATACTGAAGACGAACCATGGACTGAAAGGGGAGGGGGAGGGAGGGAAGGGATGATGGTCATGGTGGGGGGCACTTGTGGGGAGAAGCACTGGGTGTTACATGGAAACCAATTTGACAATAAACTATTATAAAAATAAATAAATAAATAAATGATTCTAGAAAAAAAAAGAAAGAAAAGATCTTGAAGAGACAGGGTGCTCAGTTGATTTGAGTATCCAACTTCAGCTTTGGCTCTGGTCATGATCTCACAGCTTGGGAGTACAAACCCTGCATCAGGCTCTCTGCTGTCAGCATAGAGCCCACTTCAGATCCTCTGTCCCCCTCTCTCTGTCCCTCCTCCACTCATTCCCCCCCTTTCTCCCTCCTTCTCCCTCTCTCTCTAAATAAACTTTAAAAAAGAAAAAAGAAAAGATCTTAAAAAGTGCACTGAGGAGAGGCGGTGGGTGAGACCTGAAAAGGTGTGATGGATATAATGCTATCACAGAATACAGGTAAGAAGTTCCAAGAGCTTCAAGTCTTCCAAGAGCAATGGAGGGGATCGAAAAGAGGACTTTAAAGAAATCAACATAACTTCAAAAAATCAACATAACTTCAAAACTGGCTGGAGTAGAGGAATGTAAGATGACCCCTATGCTTCTGGCTTAGTTTGTTTACCAACTGCCACAAACCAAGGCAATGAAGTAGGAGGAGCTGATATAAAAGGAAAGATAATCTTATTTTAGACATTCAGAGTTTAGGCCACCTTTAGGACACAGGGCAATATGCAATAGGCAGTTAGAAGTATGGATCTGGAGCTAAAGAAAAGAAAAATAAATTAGAAAAATAAACATGGTAGTGAAAGAAATGGGAGCAGAGAAGCTCACTCAAAGAGACTGGTTTAAAGAAGGAAGAAAATCTTGGAGAAGACCTCCATCTAAAAAGGGAAGGGAGTGGGGTGCCTGGCTGTCTCAGTGGCATGTGCAACTCTTGATCTTGGGGTCATAAGTTCAAGCCCCATATTGGACATAGAGTTTATTTCATTAAAATATATATATGTGTGTATATATAATATATATTTATTAATATATGTCATATTGTGTGTGTGTGTGTGTGTGTATATATATATATATATTATATACATAGGGAAGGGAGAGGATGAAAAGGCTTCAATAAAGGAGACTTGGAGGTTTACCCAAAGTATGTCAACATTTAGTTGAACTGATCAGACAGTGAGTTGGGCAACAGGACCCTTGGGGTCCAAGCCTTTCAGGGGAATACTGAACTAGAATTTCCTTTGTGCTTTCTGTAAAAGTAGAAGATTCAGAAGGTCTAATTCTTCAGCTCCTGGGGATTTTGGAAACACAAATCAAGTCTCACAAAGCTTTTTAGAGAAGGGTCAATATGCAGTTGATATTGGTGACCCCAGGAGACACAAGCCCAGAGGACCCCAACTGCCTACATCTGAGTATAAGACCCAGGAGACTTCTTGGACTCAGATATGCTTCCTGTTCCATTCAGGATCAATACTTACTTTCCTCCTCTGGGCCAAATTTCTGTGTACTTTTATTAAAAAAAAAAACACCCAGTCCTGACGAGTTGTGATTCACCTCAGTGTGAGCTTTGATCCCTCAGAACCATGTCTAGGAAATTACTACCTCACACATCTTTAGGCTTGATTACTGGGGCCTCACAGAGTCACTTTCCCTGAGTTAACTGATGACATCTGATGGCCTCTAAAGTGTTATATGAATCAAAGTACCTTCCACAATCTGTTATTTTATCTCCTGAGCCAGGGAGCAACCTGGTAAAACTTCTAAGGATGGGACAAGCAAACCATTTTTCAAATGAATGACAGGGCTTGACTAAGAAGGTCGGGAATGGGAAGGAGAAGGACAGTGAACATGAAACCCTCACCAGTCATGATTCAGGTCCTTGAAGATACTGAGAAATTCCCCCACACCATGCACACATCACCAACGGCTGATCTGTCAGAAATACCAGAAGCTGAAATGAGGCAGAACAGTGGGCTTCCAAAAAAGAAAAATAATAACAATCTCACACTTTATGGATTTAGAGTTATGCTTTCAAGAAATAATGTATGGAGATGATTATTTCACTGAAAAAAATGCACATGGCAAATAGCTAGCTGGCCAGACCAGCATTGACATGGATGTGATGTGGGCTTACATATTTATTTGCAAAACACAATGTAATAGAAATGGACATCATACTTTGCATTTATATAGCAACTATTTCTCCAAGGACCTCAAAGGATTCTGCAGCCATTACTGGATTCATCCTTGTTACATGCTTGTAAAATGAAGGAGAGGCAAGGATTACACATCCCATTTTATTAAAGAGGAAGCAGACACCCCAAGAGGATCCACGGATTGGCCAAGGGCATATTGTGAGTCATTTATTTGCTCAAAACCATATAGGGACTGAAATTAGTCCTGAACTGTCCTTATACTTGGCTGATTTTTACCTACAGACTTCTGAAAAGGAAATGATTCTGTTTCTCAGCCTTGTGTTTGTGATTCAGACCATCAGATAGCCAGTGTCCAGGGCAGGGTGTGAGCTCCAGAGGGGAAGAGGTGAGCAAGTGTTTGGCATTTCACATTTTCTTTAGTGGGTTGCTGCCGCCCATGTTCTCATGAACAGATGCAGGACTCTTGACAACATGGAGGAGAAAATCTTCCTGCCATTACTGCACCAGAACCAAGCGACAGGGGTCCATGTTAATCACTGACATTTAGTGACTCCAAAATGTGCGATTTCAAATGCTTCAATGCCCTTTGTCATTTACCTTACAATTACTATGTGAGGTATGATTTCCTTGTAAAGGTAAGAAACAGGCACAAAGAGATTGTATGACTTAACCATTGGTCACAGAAGTAACACGCTTTAGGCTCAGGATTCAAATGCATTTTTGCTAACTTGAAAACTTGTACATTCCTACCATGTTTTCCTGACATGACTTCATACTCCCACACAATGGGGTCCTAGAGTCATAGCCTAGAGACCTTTAAAAATACTAGAGCTAACCTGGGGCCACACACACACACACACACACACACTCCCCAAATGACAGCCCAGGGTGAGTGCTATTTCACCCCATTCTCCCTGGACAAATCTACTGGACACAGACCTGTCTCAGCCCACTCTGCACCCCAGGATAGTTTGAGCCTTCTCCTGCCCCAGATTCACATACGTGTCTGACGCAGGTCTGAACTGGTAGTAGAGCCAGCGGAGTGCCATAAACAGGAAAGGAAGGGAAGTGGAAGACAATAACCAGGAGCTGCCCCACAGCAGTCTTCTCCCTCCTCCGCTGAACACCACCAGCTGGCACGGGAGTGCCAACCATCACTGGCAGCATGGGTAGGGTCTGTCTCCTGGGGACCTCACATTCATCACAGCGAGAGAAAGTGAGGTGCAGACCTTGTCCCAAGCTACCAAGGAAATCAGAAAGTGGAAACGCAACAGGAACTATTTTCCCTCACGTTTTCTCTAATCTAGAGTTAGAATGTGCTATATCAAGTGGTAGAGAAAGCCACCCTCTGAAAATTGGCATTGGAAGGGAAAGGACCAACGTCTTCAGGGGAACCCTACTGTCTTAAGTGCTTTATATGCAACATCTCATTTATGCCCACACCTCAGAGGTATAGCTATTATTAGTCCTATTCTCTGGCCAAAGAAAGTGACGCTTAGAGTTCAAAGAGCAGAACTAACAGGTCATAAAGCCAGGATTCAGATCAGGATCTGTAGAGCCCACACCCTTCCCATTAAGCTTCACTAACCTCCTCTAAAGAGTCTGATGGTGTGAGGGGCACCTGGGTGGATCAATCAGTTAAGCGCCCGACTTCAGTTCAGGTCATGATCTCACAGTTCAAGCCCCACATTCAGCTCTGTGCTGATAGCTCAGAGCCTCAAGCCTGCTTCGGATTTGGTGTCTCCCTCTCTCTGCCCATCCCCTGCTCTCGCTCCATCTGTCTCTCTCTCTCTCAAAAATAAATTTTAAAAATTAAAAAAAAAAAAGAGTCTGATAGTGTGCCCTTCTCCTAATGATGTCATCCCATGGTCGCCATGGTCACAGGGGAAGCTTCCAGCTTATCATCAGAGCAGGGATGTGAGTCACAGATGCAGACAGGCCCATGTGTGGGCAAGATGCCCTCTTCACAGGGCCCCAGGCACTAGGACTGGGACTGGGACGCAGCCTCAACAGCACTGGTGCTCCCAGGCTTTGCTTTCGAGCTGGCACCCGACATCTGTCCACAAATGCAAGTCCCATAAGAAAGTTGCTGGTGTTGGATATGGAGAAAAGAGAACCCTGTGCACTGCTGATGGGTGCAGGGTTTGCTGATTTGAGTTAATTGGTGCAGCCACTATGAAAAACAGTATGGAGGGGCCTCAAAAAATTAAAAGTAGAACTACCACATGACCTAGCAAATCCGCTTCTGGAAATATGTCCAAAGGAAATGGAAACACTAACTCGAAAAGATATCTGCACCCCCACATTAACTGCATGATTCACAACAGCCAAGACGTGCAAACAATCTGTGTCCACCAGTGGATAAATAGAGTAAGAAGCTGTGATATACATACAAGGGAATATTATTCAGCCATTTAAAGAAATCCTACATTTGCAAGAATATGGATGGACCTGGAAAGCATTACACCAAATGAGATAAGTCAGACAGAAAAAAACAATACTGAATGATCTTGCTTATATGTAGAATCTAAAAAAAAATTTTTTAAAAACACCAAACTGGGGGCACCTGGGTGGCTCAGTGGGTTAAGCATCCAACATCAGCACAGGTCATGATCTCATAGTTCGTGAATTCAAGCCCTGAATCGGGCTCTGTGCTGACAGCTCAGAGGCTAGAGCCTCCTTCAGATTCTGTATTTCCTTCTCTCTCTCTGCCCCTCCCCTGCCCAAACCCTGTCTTCCTCTCAAAAATAAATAAACGTTTAAAAAATTTAAAAACAACACCAAACTGCAGAGAAACTGATATTTGTGGTTAACAGAAGTGGGGGGTGGGGAAACCAAAGGAAGTTGGTCAAAAGGTAAAAACTTCGAGTTATCAGATAAATAAGTACTAGGGATGTGATATACATGACTACAGCTAACACTGCTGTATGATATACAAGAAAGTTTTCAAGAGAGTAGACCCTAAAAATTCTCATCACAAGGAGAATTTCCTTTCTTTTTCTTTTTGTTGTATCTCTGTGAGATAATGGATATTAACTAAACCTACTGAGGCAACCATTTCCTAATACATGCAAATCAAATCATTACCCTATGGTACACCTCCAACTTATACAGTGATGTGTGTCAATTATTTCTCAGTAAAACTGGAAAAAATAATACGTAATGTGAACCACTGATGCAAGCCACATAGGTAATCTTAAATGTCCAGTTGTTCATAAAAGAAGTTAAAAGAAACATGTGCAACTAATTATAACAATGCACTGTATTTAAACCAATACATCCAGTGGATTATCATTGCAACATGTAGTCAATATAAAAAATATTAATGAAATAACTTACATTCTCTTTTCTGTACTAGTTCTTTGAAACCCAGAGACCATCTTACACTTACAACACATATCCATTTAGATAAGCCACATTTCAAGTGGGTGGTAGCTACCATATTGGATAGCACAGATGTGGAAAAAGAATGTGTGGAAGGAGGCTTGGAAAGCCTGCATGGTGGGTCCTTTACTGACCAACTACCAAGGTGCCTTAGCATAATGGTTGAGAGGTTGGACCCGGGGACAGAACTGTCTGCCTGTGAATTCCAGTTCTACCACGTGCCAGCTGTATGTCCTTGGGCAAGTTACTCAGCCTGTGTTGCCTCATGTGTACCATGAGGATGACGATATCTACCTCCTAGAGTTCTTTGAGGTTAAACAGCTTAGAACAGTAATGGGGGGGAGGGGGGGCGGGGGGGGGCTCAGTCAGTTGAGCACCCAACTCTTGGTTTCGTCTCAGGTCATGATCTCACGGTTTGTGAGACCAAGCCCCACATTGGGCTCTGTGCTGATGTGAGCCTGCTTGAGATTCTCTTTCTCTGCCCACCCCACCCCTCTCTCTCAAAATAAATAAATATTTAAAAATAAAAAGAACAACAATGGGCAGTTGCTGCCATTATTATTATTATTATTCCCACTGGGACTCAGTTACCTGTAAAATAAGGATGTTAAAAAGAGATGATTATTGAGATTCCTCCTTCCTCTGTTGTTTAATGGAAAATTGGGGTAGGAATCTAATGCCATGTTTAATCTCTGAGTTTCAACTGAGTGTCCACTGGGCAGAACCTCAGACCCAGCCTGTTTCTACAGGGGAGACCTGGAAGACGCGCCTATGGCAGGGGCGAGGTAGGGTGGGGAGAAGGACCTGCCGCCTCATTTGTCATCAGTGTTAGAAACGCATTCCCTCTACCCTGGGCTCATTCTGACTTCCTCCCTGGACAGCCTTTGTGTTCCCACAGGCATCCTCCACAGACACAAAGTCCCCAGTTGTAATCCCTCCACTATTTGACCCTGTGAGCTAGAAGAAATCTAAGCTGGGCTTGCAGTATGGAGCAAACCTCATTCTTTTCCCAGTGCCTCTAGCACCAATTAACAGAAAAGAATCCCCACAGGGGACGGCAGCCCTGCAGATTTGCCTATCAGCTGTCCTCGGGGCGAGAGAAGAAAAAGAAGCCGGGGGTCAGAAGGTCATATGCTTGCAAAGCTGTGAATGAAGATGCCAAAATTGTAGCAATGGCAATCCCAAGGGGCGCAGCTCAAGGCCTTCCACCTGTCCGGCTTCCGTCCCCTAGAGACCAAACTGATCAGTTGTAGAAATTCAAGGTGGAAACAGCCCAGTGGGTCAGGCACCTCATCCCTGGGGAGAGTGGTGGGGAGAGCGCGTCTCCACACTCATCTCCAGGGATTGCTCCAACCCCTCCTGGAAGCAGTCAAAAGCTGGAGCGTCTGCTACTTCTCTTGGAGGGTGGGAATCTGCGATCTAATATGCCTCAGCACCAGGAATTCTTCCTCCCCAGGATACCAAACAGAAGGATGACAGGGCTGCTCATCTCAGAAAAAAGAAGCTCAACAGCAAACCACAGCCACCACCTTCCCCAAGCAGTGGTTTCTTCCCAGCTGTTCACACAGATTTGCTGAGAGCTACATCCTCCCACATCAGCAAGCCTTTACCGAGAGCCCACCCTGGAATGGAAGAGGCCAGAGACCTGGGAATCACAGGCCCACCCATGAAAAGGGACCCAAGCCCAATCACCAGTCAACGTAAGGAGAGCAAAGCACCATCCTCGGCACCCCCCGAGGAAGCAGGAACAAAAACTAAGACCCTCCCACTCAGGCCCACCGGGAGCACTAGGGCCTAATCTCTAGGCCAAACTGGGGGGATGTTTTCCCACATGCCAGACACACTGACTGAATCTGAAATAGTCCCGTATTCTGGCCTGGTTGAGTGCCCTCAGCACCGGTTGCGGAAGGGGCTGCCTTCTCCCTTCGTGACTTGCTGAGGGCTTCTCGGCCCCTGGGCTGCACCCAGAAAGAATTCCAGAATCCCACCATCTAAATGCAAAGGGCTGGCCCGAGCTAAAGTGTTGCCACCACACCTGTATCATTAGCACCAGGACCTCTCGCCCACCCACACCCCTTGTGGTCCTCCCAGGTAAGCTGGGGGAGGGGGAGTCTTCTTAACTGCAGCAGCCAAGCACCACCCATGCAAGCATGACCTGAAGGGACCTTCCTGTCTGCCCCATGAAGGAAAACGAAGGCCAAGGAGAATTGGAATATGGAGAAGGAGGGCAGAATTCTTCCGCATTGCAAGACAAGCGCGTGTCTTCTGCTCTGCGGCCACCTGTGGTCCTCAGTTCCGGAGCCTCCCCAGGCCTGTTCCCTTTGCCCGTTAGGTAAATGTGCCAATGCAAGGAAAGAAATCAAGATCTGCTTAGCTTTCCCCAAAGGCCCCGTCAATTGTTCCAAGGAAGACAGATCCTTCCACACAGTTCCGGAAATGGGTCCCAGGGGAGCAAGGTCCGTAAATGTATTTACACAGCATGGGGCTTGTTCCTCACGTGGAGCCGGCAGCCCACCTCTCCCGAGGGCCCCCATGAAGTTTTATCACCTGGGAGGGCCCTCAGCCGCTGCTCTCACCAAGTCCCTCCTTGATCATCAGAACAGACAGATTGGCTGGCTGTGCAGAGACGCGGCCTCCCCCAGTGAGCCAGCTCCGGGGCTCACAGAAGGTTCTCCAGCCTCTGAGGCAGGCGGCCTCCTCTGCACACTGTCCGTGCTCCCTCGCTGGGGCTGCCTCCTCGGACTGTCTAATGAGGTTCGCTGAACAGGATGGAGGAAGCGGACAGAAGCTCAGATCACAGCATCTTGGACAAACGCACTACTTAGAAATATGAGGACTGGGTAGATGTAGTGTAAGGCTGAACCTAACAGACTCCATGACAGAGGTCCCCCTCTGAGCTAAAGGGTCTAAGGGTCAGTCTCTCCGGAACTATTAGGCGGTTACACTTTACCTGAGGCAGAAGAGACCACTTTGCGGTATCCAATTAGGGAAGGCCAGCTACCTCTCCCCACATTCCTAAAGGTGAGGCCTACAGATAGAAACTTTAGATAGGACTCTGTTACCTAATGTTAAAGTTAACCCGATAGTCACCAAACAAGACCCTGAACTCGCTCTGTAATTGGTTAATTTCAAAGATACCCTAAATGTTGTAATTGGGTCCCGCCAAAAGTAACGAATGCTCTGAACAATGTGTATGGCTAAAGTTGCTGCCAATACTGTTGTACCATTATGATTGGGTCACTGTACCTATGTCACAGTTTCCTGTAACTCCCCCTTCCTAACCCCATAAAAACCCTACTCAGCCCTTGTTCAGGGCTCTCAGCACAGATCCACTGCGTTGATGAAGGCTGTGAGACCGAACTTAGGCCCGGCGAGCCTAAGCCGTAATAATAAATGCCCTTTGCTTTTACATGCGTGACTCGGTCTCCCTGGCGGTTTCTGGTTTTGGGGTGATATTGAATCTTGGGCATTACAGTAGCAGGGGCATCAAGGTCAAGCGAGACAGGCAAGACTGAACATAAAGGACTAGATCTATTCCCGAGAGTTTCAGAGATAAAAATGGAGTTCAAAACACCATCCAGTCCCATAACCCACTGTACAGATGAGAAAATTGAGGTCAAAAGAAAATATGTAAGAGTATTACATAGTAGCTAAGAACAAGGGCTTTGGGACTTGGTTGTAACCCAGCTCTACAACTGGCTTGCAGTGTATGATCTTTGACCTAATTTCTATGAATCTCTCTTTCTCATCTTTAACAAGCCTATAATACAACCCACCTCATATGATGGTTTGTGACGCTCACGTGGGACGATGAAGTAAATAAAGCACTAAGCACAATAACTGCATAACTAATGGTAACAGTTACCACTATTAAGAAGTAATTTGGCCAAAATCACTCGGAGAATTCATCTCAGATACAAATCTCAAATACAGCTCTTTGTTCAGGTGGTCAGGGACTTTAAGTCACTTTCTGTGTCAGTCAGGACCTCCATTCCCCTGCTGAGCACAGTGGCTTAAGAATCTGGAGATACAGTCTTTCAGACAGGTAAGACCAAATGCTAGAAGCACAGTGCTGGCAAGGGGGCTCCATGAACACAGCCTCCTATTTTTCTGCCATCCTGAGCTCTTGGCCTACATCCTCAAGGTCACAAAATGGCTGCTGGGGCTCCAGTCACTGGCAGGAAATAGAATGGAAAGAGGCAATGAGGCACTCCTCCCAGTAGGGTCAGTCCCCTTTCCAAAGATTTCCTGGAACCCCACTCTGTAACTTTTGCTTATAATTGCACACCCTGGCTGCAAAGGAAGTTGGACAGCACCCAAGGAAGCCAGGGTTTGGGATACAAAGAAGGAGACAGATATTACAAGGGTAATGAACAGTCTTGACTTCGTAGCTGTACTCTTTATGATAACAAATTAAGTCAAGTCACCCCTTGCACCTACTTCCCATCCAGGAGCTCTTAAGGGAGCATCCAGATGCTCCCTGTCTATGCCTATGGCTGCCCCAGTGGGGTACCCTGGTCCAGAATGGGAGTCTCAACACCCCTGGGCATGCTTTCTACAGGACTCTGTAGAAAGAAAGCATGAGCAAAGGAGGGGCTGCTCTGGGCGGGCCCCACATTGTTCACGGCCTCCCTAGGTGCCCATAGGGTTAGAGGGTGAATTCCTGTTCCTCTGATTAGGGCAGATCTGAGCAACACTGAACTGACACCTTTGAAAGTCAGTTTCTAAGTCAGATTGTCTCTTCTGCTCTACACCCTCGAGTGCCCCATTTCTTTCATAGTAAAATCCAGAGTCCATCACTCTGATCTGCCAGACCCCCCACCCCTTTTGTGTCATTCACTGCATCCAACTCCTCACTCGCCCTGCTCCCACCACAGCACCCTCCTTGCTGCTCCTCAACCATGCACATACATTTCAGGGTCTTTGCACTTGCTGTCCTCGTACTCGGAAAGCTCCTTCTTCAGGTATCAAAATGGTTCATCCTCACTTCCTGCAAGGCTTTATTTAAACATCACCTGCTCAATGACTCCTACACTGACTACTCTATTGTAACCACGATGGTACCCCCAAACAGTCACCCCCTCCTACCTTCCCAGAATGCTCCTCATCTTCTAACCTACCATACCCTTTAGTTCTTCGTTACGTTTATTCATTCTGCTTGGCATACCGTCTTGCAATTTATTCATTTCTCATCTTTATTTATTTATGTGTTTTGAGGGCAGGGATTTGGGGCTGTTGTGTTCACAGCTATACCCTCAGCGCCTAGCACAGAGCCTGACACACAAAGCAAATGCTTCATAAATATTTGTTGAAGAAATGTATATATTAATGTAGCTCTGTCTTGGGGAAAATTAGAATTGCCAATTAGGAAAGGCAGTTGACAGGAAAGGAATAGATAAGAATCTGGCATAACCAGCAATAAAGACAGAAGCATCCACATTAAGTCAGATCAAGGAAACGGGCCTTCTGAGAGAAGACACAGAAAACTAATGACCTAGATTCATGTTATACCTTTCCTAGCTAGATGAGTAAATACATTCTCTAGCTCTTCTGCAGACAAGCGCTAGCATACCCATTTGGTGGATGGGGAAACTAATTACCAGCAATGATGAGTCTAGTATCTCAGATGGTCCTACTAAATGATTCACAACTCAGCCCAGACTCAGGGTCTACAGCCTAAAAAGCGGCAGGCTTATTTTTCAAACGAGCTGCCCCTGGGGTAATTGCTCATTTTCTTCCACCTACAATTTTTGGTCCCTCCTCTGGATCTGCTGTTTTACAAGTACCTTTCACCTCTGGGAGGTCACTTTTCAAAATAAGACCATCATGCTGTTGAAAGCCAGGGAAAGGCCAAACAGTTAGGTCCAGGGAATGTTCCCTCCCATTTATATGCCCCGACCCCCATATTCAAGGGATGCCTAGGTGACAACGGAATCAATTTTCTGTCCCTAAATCAGCTAGAAATGGTTTTTTCCTCTCCCAGTGAATAATTTGGAAGCGATTTTGAAAATGCAATGCAAAAAGAGCAGTCTTTTTTTTCTCCTAGCCATGAAAATACACCCTGCTTTGCAGAGCCTGATTAATGTTAAATATGACCTTTTGCAAAGTTTCTTGGCAGGTTAATTTATGATACTTCCAGATTCTAATGTACCAGGCAGTGGCTGTTTATGTGTTTGATGAAGTATTCTTTGTCCAGAGTTGATATGTTTTAGCAGATCTTCTGTAGCGCACTCCCCCTTTCTCACTCTTGCACTTTCAATCTCTCTTTTACTCTAACTTTGTGCTTGGGTATTTAATCAATCTTACTAGGGAGAAAACATGAATATATTTATGAATCCTCGGTCCCTAAGTTGTCATGCATGCTGTATTAGCTTATTACTGTATCTCCAAGATAATTCTTCCCTCTCATCTCCCTGCACCTGTGCTTGGAGTTCAGGGAGATCTCAACTCGACCAAAATTACTTTTAATGTATGGTTCGCAATGAGAGCTGCTTTGAGGGTCTCCGTCTTGAACAGGTGTATCCTCTCCTTATTGACTGCCTTTGTTCTTCTCTGTCTCAGAAAGGGAAATCTAGTGAGCTAGACTTGAGCCCCAAGAGGTTGTTTCAGCCCATGAATATAACTAAGTTTAATGAGCATGTAGACACATCCAGGGAGGAAAGGCCAACGGATGTGCATCGGGGATGGAAGTTGCCCAGGAGGCACTCGACCCTTGGAAGGTATGTCATGGAAGCCAACTATTGCTTACGCGGTAGTTCCAGGATATCGGAGCTTTCAGCCTTCCTTCTATGGAGACTGGACCAGTGCTTGGCACACAGTAGGTGCTTGGTTTTTGTTGAAAGAAAGAAGGAAGATAGCAAGGAAGAAAAAAGGAAACATGAAGACCATACTCTCTAATACAATGACCCTCAAATCTTTATTACAGGTATAGGGACAAGCATCTGAGCCCAAGGAGCAACATTTTCATTTTTATAAAAGCCTGGGCTGCTGCCAGTACCTCCATGACTGTCACTACCTGAAGCCGTGACAGGTGCTGAGACCACCTTTTCCCAGGGCCACGGCCCCCTCTGTGCAGTCAAACCAGGCATGTGCACTTGGACTGGCAGTTTTAAAGGCGTCGTGCATGGTTTTACTGCATCAGTGAGGATGGGACCGAGCTGGCAAGCAGAGCAGAGGAAAAGGAGCAGGGCGCTGGATCACAGGCCCGGCTGCGGCAAGAAGACACAGGCCATACAGAGGCCAGACAGGAGAGATATGCGAATCCTCCAGAAATACTCTGCCACCTGGAGAAAGAGCAAGAGAGATGGGATAACTGAGTTTGTCCAAGGTCAAGAAGCAACCAAATAAGCGCGGCACAGGCTCAAGAGGACAAGAAGTGGGTGGAGCCAGAATAGAGAGAGGTCCAGGCTGCAAGCAGAGTGCAGAGAAATCAGCGGTTTATGACCTCTGCTGTCATTTGGTCCGAGAGTTTTACATTTCAGAATGCAGACATTTGTGATGGGATAGTTTATTCTCTAGCTATTTTGGCCCCATTTATATACATCCCAAGGAGACAGGGGAATTGAGCCGGGCAGTTTCCATCCGCACCACACACCTCTTGGGGGCTGCTCATGCACTGTAACAGCTCCATTCCAGGACGCTAGAGGGGAGGAGCCCCACTTGGGAGAGAAACAGACAGATGTCACACCTCTATGGTGTGATCTGAAGGGCAAGGGGAAAGCTGCAGAGCCTCCCTACCCATGCCTTTTGTCACCCTGCCATAGTGCCTGAAATCTCCGTGCTCAGGTTTACTGAAATACTAAATAAAGCACAAATTTTATCAGAAGGCAGTCACGCAACCAAGGTGGTTCAAAAACTTGAGAATCAGACCAAGCTGGGTTCGGGTCCCAGCTCCCTGTATCGCGGTGTGATACCTGGCAAATTACTTAGAATCCGAAAGACTCTGTATCCTTATTTATAAAAATACGAACTCTATCAAACTTGCAGTGTTGTTATAAGGATGGACGAACTGACATGTAGAGAACAGCTAACATGGGGACGGACGTGGGGGAGGGGACTCAGGAAATGCTCATTCTTTTTACCTTTATCACTATGAAGTACAGTAGGAAAAGTATTAGGCAAGAGTAAGGGCCATGGGTTCTAGTTCCTGCCCAACCATTGACGAGCTATGTGACCTTGTTTTAAATTGTTTGGAGAGAGACAGAGAGAGTGCACAGAGGCAAGAGAGAGGGACAGAGGGAGAGAGAAAAATCTCAAGCAGGCTCCACACTCAGCCTAATGTGGGGCTCAGTCCCACGAACTGTGAGATTATGACCTGAGCCAAAATCAAGAGTTGAATGCTTGACTGATTGAGTCACCCAGGCACTCCGACCTTTGTGACCTTTTTAAGGTCACTTTACTTCTCTTGGCTTCAGTTTCCGGAGGGACTTGAACTAATTCATCTATCCAACAAATGTTATCAAGCTTTTGTTACTTACCAGGTGCTGTTCATCTGCTTGCATGATCAATAAATTAACAAATACATATGTGAAATAGTGGTAATAAGCAGACAATTAAAATACAGTCTTATGATGGAGAAGTACTGGGAGATCACTTTAGACTGAGCGCTCAGGGAAGGCCCAGGAGGCGATTTTTATCCTTAGGCCTCCAATGACAAGAAACCAGCCATAGAAAGATCAAGGGGAGATGCAGGTACAGGCAGAGGAAACAAAAAAATGCCAAGGCTTCCCCAAAGAAGCAAGCTCAGATGGCTTCTAAAATTCTCTTTAGGGGCACCTGGGTGGCTCAGTTGGTTAAGAGGCTGACTTCGGCTGAGGTCATGATCTCACGGGTTCGTGAGTTCAAGCCCCGCATCAAGCTCTGTGCTGACAGCTCAGAACCTAGAGCCTGCTTCGGATTCTGTGTCTCCCTCTCTCTCTTCCCCTCCCCACTCATGCTCTGTCTCTCTTTGTCTCAAAAATAAATAAAACATTAAAATTTTTTTTAATTTTAATAAAGTAAAATAAAATAAAATTCTTTTTAGCTCCAACAATCATTACCTTGTATTCTTTAGGACTTTTGTGTATGTCATTGGAATAAGTCAAGTGACAGTTCTTTGATGGGCTGATTACCATCATTAAGAGGTAGAGAGCGATCTAGTTAGATAGTTTTGCTGGGGCTCAATTAAGCAATGGGAAAATAAGAACAAAGACCAGAAAGAAAAAATATATGGTTGAAAAAGAAAAGAAATAATTGGGTGGTGGGCTAAAAATGGGATTGTGGAGATTGGGGCCAGCTTCCTTCCAAGCGGCCATCAGATCCTTATCATAAGACTTGGAGAAACAATGACAGAAGCTGGTGATTAATACAGCTGGATGCTTTTGTGAAGTCCCTTCACAAAAAGGTGGAACCAAGTGAGGAAGAAGCTTTTCAGATAAACACAGAAGTGTAAGTCTCAGCTGGGAAAATTCTGGTCTCAGATGACAGAACAGAGATATTCATTCATTCACTCCCTCGTTTACTCATTCATCCAACACTTACCGAGGACTCAATCTTCTAGGTCTGCTCTAGTTGCTGGGGTTACATCCTTGAACAAAGTAGACATTCCAGTGGAGGAGACAGATGTACACTGAGAGGCCAAGGTCTTTAACCTATACATTTAGACCCTTTATCTGCTCTACATACTGAGTGACCAGTCTGTGCCTTCTGCTGGGTTAGTTGCTGGGCACTACGCTTACCATATCTGGCCATGCAAACACATTATCACATGCTTTATAGAGAGTTTCACGGCTCCCAAAGCACTAAGCTCCTTTCATCCTCATGCCACCCAGCAAGTTCACAAAGGTAAAGGGCCTGCTCAGGCTCACCTGGCTGGAAGTCTCTGCTCTGACCCAAGTCATCTACTTGTCTGGTGGTCTTCCAGTCGTATCCCTTTCTTACTTAATTCAGCATGTGCTGTCACTCTGTTGAACCACCCTATATGAACTCCCCCTGACTGTATAATGGAAACAAGGACGGAGGAGAAGCAGGAGCTCAGAGAAGCCATCCTGCCCATGTGTGGCAGCAGCTATTTCTAGTTAACCAAGACAGCGTCCAGTGTTGGTGGTGACTTCAGGGCAATCTACAGTGTCAGTGCCCTGTGGCGGCAACACGGTGTCTTTGCTGCCTTAGTTTCGTTGCACGTTTTGGAACACTGTTCCCAGGTGTATAACACACAATCCGGATAACCCCCTCCTGTAGTTATTTTGAAGTACCCAATGTTCCTTTTAATAAATTCTCTTTCTGGGGTGCCTGAGTGGCTCAGTCGGTTGAGCATTCAATTTTATTCAGGTCATGATCTCGTGGTTGATGAGTTCGAGCCTTGTGTTGGGCTCTATGCTGACAGCTCAGAGCTTGAAACCTGTTTCGAATTCTGTCTCCCTCTCTCTGCCCCTTGCCCACTCATGCTCTAACTCTCTGTTTCAAAAGTAAATAAACATTTTTTAAAAAGAAAAAGAAGGAAATTTTAAAAAATAAAAATAAAAAAATAAAATTCTCTTTCTGCTTAAATTAACTGTATTTGACCTCTGTTGCCTAAAACTAAGAACTATAACTGCTACACTTACCAAATCCTTTGTCTCCATTTACCTACAGGACAGGCTAGTCTTTGGATAGGGAAAAAGAAAAAGAAAAAGAAAACTCCCTTAGTGGCTCAAAACAATGGCTCTGTCTTGATCACACTTCTAATGCATCAAGTTGGCTGACTTTTTCCTAAAGAAACTTAAAAATATTTTTACCTGAATGAAAATACACTAACTTATCAAAATTTGTGGGATGCAGAAAAGCAAAATTTAAAAGGGAATTTGTAACAATGAGTGTATATATTAGAAAACAAGAAAGACCTAAAGTCAGTTACCAGGCTTCCACCTTAGGAAATAAAAGAGATAACATAAACCTAAAGAAGCAGAATAAGAGAAATAATAAAATTAGAGTAGAAATCAATGAATTTGCAAAAAGGAAATCAATAAGGAAAAGTCAACAAAACCAAAAGCTTGTTTTTTCAAAGATCAATAATATTGATAAACCTCTAGTCAGGCTAATCAAGAAAAAGAGAAAGAAGACATAAATTATTAACGTCAAAAATGAAATAGGGGTTATACCTACTGATCCCATGGGTATAAAACCATAATAAAGGAATATATGAATAACTCTATTTCATAAAAATTTGATAACTTATATAAAATGGGCTAATTCCTTCAAAGATATAAACTATAAAAGCTCATACAAAGGGAAATAGATAATGTGGATAGTCCTTTATATACGAAAGAAATTGAATGAATAATTAATAACCTTCAAAAAAAAAAAGAAAACACTAAACCTAGGTGGTTTCACTGGTGAATTTTAAAAAAATTTCATAGAGAAATACCAATTCTCTATAATTTTCTTCCAGAAAATAAAACCTAAGGGAATTTTCCCTAACTCTTTCTGTAAGGTCAGCTTTGCACTAACACCAAAACACAACAAAAACATTCCAACAGGAGTGCCTGGCTGGCTTAGTCAGTAGAGCATGCAACTCTGGAACTTTGGGTTGTGGGTTTGAGCCCCATATTGGGTTTAGAGATTACTTAAAAATATTTTTTTTTAATTCCGAGAAAGGAAAACTACAAATATTCCTCATTAACACAGATGCAGAAATATTCAACTAAATATTAGAAAATTAAGTCCAACAATATGTTTTAAAAATTATACACCATGAGTTGCCTGGGTGGCTCAATAAGCATCCGACTTTGGCTCAGGTCATGATCTCGCAGCTCGTGAGTTCAAGCCCCACATAGGGGCAGCTCAGAACCTGGAGCCCGCTTCAGATTCTTTTTCTCTCTCTGCCCCTCCCCGCTCATAAAAAAAAATAAACATTTAAAAATAAATAAATAGGGGCGACTGGGTGGCTCAGTCCATTAAGAGTCCGGCTTTGGCTCAGGTCATGATCTCACAGTTCACGGGTTCGAGCCCCGCATTGGGCTCTGTGCTGACAGCTAGCTCAGTGCCTGGAGCCTGCTTCAGATTCTCTCTCTGACCCTCCCCTGCTTGCCCTGTCTCTCTCTCTCTCTCAAAAATAAATTTAACAAAACATTAAATTTTTTTAAATTTTTAAATATAAACAAATAAATACATAAATAAAATAATACACCATAGTCAAGTGAGATTTATTCTAGATATGCAAGGCTGGTTCATCATTCAAAAGTCAATTAATTTAATCAACTAATATAAACATCAACAAGCTAAAAAAAGAAAAATTAGGGGCACCTGGATGGCTCAATCCATTAAGCATCCAACTCTTGGTTTCAGCTCAGATTATGATCTCGCAGTTCAAGGGATTGAGCCCCACATCAGACTTTGTGCTGACAATGCAGAGTTTACTTGGGATTCTCTCTCTTCCCCTCTTTCTGCCCCTCCTCTACTTGTGCTCTCTCTCTCTCTCAAACAAATGTAAAAAATTAAAATTAAAAAAGGAGAGAAACGACATAATCATATCAGTAGCTGGGAAAAAAAAAACATTTGCAAACCCCCCCCCAACACCCACTCAGAATAGAAACCCCAAGCAAACTAAGAATAGAGGACACCTTTCTTAACTTAAAAAGAACATCTACAAACACTTCCAGCTAATATTATAATAAGAAACTAGATGCTTTCCTGCTATAAACAGGAACAAGGAAAAGATGTTTCCTCCCACCAATTTCATACTGAAAGTCCTAGCTAATGAAGGTCATAAAATTTATACAGCTAAGAAAGGAAGAAAGAAAACTATGTTTGCAGATGACCTGGTTGTCTATGATGTCTAAAGTCCCAAAGAATTGACTACCCCCCAAAAAAACCAATTAGGAACTAATAAACAAATATAGCAAGTTTCAGGATATCAGGTTAATATATAGGAGTTGATTGTTTATACAGAAGTCTATATAGTAGCAATGCACAATTGGACTTTGAGATTAAAAACACAGTATCACCCACATAAGCACCAAAAAAACCTGAAATACTTAGATATAAATCTAACAAAGTAAGTACAGAACCTATATGAGGAAAACTGCATAATTCTGCTGAAGTAAATAAAAAATCTAAATAAATAGTAAAATATTCCTGGATAGAAAAACTCAATATCGTTAAGATGTCAATTTTGTCTATGATCAACTAGATCATAGAGTTGACACAATCCTAATCAAAATCTCAGCAACTTATTTTGTGAGTATCAACAAAGTGATTATCAACAAAATGATTCTAAAGTATATACCAAAAGGCCGAAGACACAGAATAGCTAACACAATACTAAAGAAAAATAAAATCTAAAGACTGACATTACCCGACATCAAGTTTACTCTAAATGTACACTAATCAATACAGCTTGGTAAAGCAGAAAAAAACAGACAAATAGATGAATGGAATATAACAAAGTTCAGAAACAGACCCACGTAAATATAGGCCACTGCTGTTTGACAAAAGAACAAAGGAAATTCAATGAAGAAACAATAGTTTTTTTCAATAAATGGTACTGGAAAAATTGGATATCCTTATGCAAAAATTAAATCTAAATACAGACTTTCTATCTTTCATAAAAATTAATTCAAAATGGATCATAAAACATAAACACAAAAGGCAAACCTATAAAACTTCTAGAAGATAACACAGAAGAAAATCTAGATGACCTTGGATTTGGAAATGAGTTTTCCCATACAAAACAAAAAAGGCAGTGCATGAAAGGAAATAATTGATAAAGTGGACTTTATCAAAATTAAGGACTTCTAATCTGTAAAAGACACTATTAAGAAATGAAAAGACAAGCCACAGATAGGGAGAATATATTTGCAAAACACCATCTGATAGAGACCTTGTATCCCAAATAGAAAAAGAGCTCGTAAAACTCAACAATAAGAAAATAAACAACTTGATTTTAAAATGGATTAAAGATACCAACAGCAATTTTCACAGAACTAAAACAAATAATTCTAAAATACATACGCAACCACAAAAGACCCCCAAATAGCCAAAACAATCTTAAAAAAGAAAACAAAGCTGGAGGTATCACAATCTCAGATTTAAACTTCTATTACAAAGCTGTAGTAATCAAAATAGTATGGTATAAGCACAAAAACAGACACATGGATTAGCAGAATGGAATAGAAGGCCCAGAAATAAGCCCATGATTATATGGTCAATTAATCTTGGACAAAAGAGGCAAGAATATATAATAGGAAAAAGACAGTCTCCTCAACAAAAAGTGTTTGGGAAAACTGGACAGCAACATGCAAAAGAATGAAACTGGACCACTTTTACACCATGCACAAAAATAAACTCAAAATGGATTAAGAAACCTAAATAAATGCAAGACTTGAAACCATAAAAATGCTAGAGCAGAGCACAGGCAGTAATTTCTCTGACATTGACTGTAGCAATATTTTTCTAGATATGTCTCATAAGGCAAGGGAAGTAAAAATAAAAATAAGCTATTGGGACTACATAAAAATAAAAAGTTTATGGACAGCAAAGGAAACAACCAACAAACTAAAAGATTACCTACTGATGGGGAAGATATTTGCAGATGACATATGTGATAAAGGGTTAGTATCCAAAATATATAAAGAACTTATATAACTCAACACCCAAAAAACAAAGAGTCCAATTTTGAAAATGAGCAGAGGGGCACCTAGGTGGCTCAGTCAATTAAGTGTTCGACTGCAGCTCAGATCATGAGTTTGAGCCCTGCATCAGGCTCTGTGCTGACAGCTAGCTCAGAGCCTGGAGTCTGCTTCAGATTCTGTGTCTCACTCTCTTTCTACCCCCCCCCCCACTCGTGTTTGTTTGTTCTCTCTCTCTCTCTCTCTCAAAAATAAACACTAAAAACTTGTTTAAGTGGGCAGAAAACATGAACAGATATTTCTCCAAAGAAGACATCCAGATGGCCAACAGACACATGAAAATATGCTCAACATCATTCATCATCAGGAAAATACAAATCAAAATCAGGGGTGCCTGGCTAGCTTAGTCAGTAGAGTATGCATGCAACTCTTCATCTTGGGGTCATGACCTCAAGCCCCACAGAGGGCATAATAAAGCTTATTTTTTAAAAAAAACTGTAATAAGGTATCACCTCACACCAGTCAGAATGGATAAAATCAAAAACAAAAACAAAAAATACCAAGGGTTGGGGAGAATCAAAGAAAGACAAATATCATATGATTTCACTCATATGTGGAATTTGAGAAACAAAACAAATGAACAAAGAAAAGAGAGAGAGAGAAACCAAGAAACAGAGCCCTAACTACCAAGAAACGAACTGATGGTTACCAGAGGGGAGGCGGGTTAAGGGAATAGACGAAATAGATGATGGGGATTAAGGAGTGCCCAGGTCATGAAGAGCACTGAGTATGTACAGAACTGCTGAATCACTATCTTGTATACCTAAACTAATATAACACTGTATGTTAACCATACCAGAATTAAAATAAAAGGCTTAATATTAAAAAATACTGAGAAATATATAAATACATAAGAAAACTCTACACAGACATCTCACCATAGAAGACACACAGATGAAACAAGCATATGAATAGATGTTGAACATCATATGTCACTAAGGAATCCAAGTTAAAACAACGAGATACCACTACATACCTAGTAGAATGGCTACTGTCTTAAAGAAACCTGACAATACCAAATGTTGGGGAGGATGTGGAGCAACCAGAACCCTCATTCATTGCTGGTGGGAATGCAAAATGGTACAGCCACTTTGGGGTACAGTTTGACAGTTTCTTACAAAGCTAAACAAAGTTTTACCATACTATCCAGCAAATGCACTCCTACATATTTGCCCAACCGAAATGAAAACTGACATCAACATAACATCTGCACAAGAACAATAATGGCAAACTTATTTACAAATTCCAAAACCTGAAAGCAATCAAGATGTCTTTTAATAGGTGAACGGAGGGGCACCTTGCTGGCTTAGCGGCAAGAGCTTTTGACTCTTAAGCTCAGGATCATGAGTTCGAACCTCATGCTGGGTGTAGCAATTACTTAAAGAAATAAATGGATGAATGGATAAGCAAGCTGCATTCCATATAATGAAATATTATTCCATAATAAAAAATAATTAAGCTATAATGCCATGAAAAGACATAGAAGAAACTAAAATGCATAATGCTTAGTGAAAAAAAGCTACTCTAAAAAGGCTAAACACTGCCAGGATTCCAATGATATAACATTCTGGACAAGGAAAAACCAGAGAGACGTTAAAAATACCAATGATCACCAAGAGTTCAGGACAAAGGGGAGAAACTAATAGTTGAAGCACAGGATTTTAGATCAGTGAAACTATTCTGTATGACAGTCGTGGTGATGGACACATGATGTCCATTTGTCATAGCCCATAAAATGATATGATGCAAAGGGTAAATCTAATGTACACTGTGGATTTTGGTTAATAATTATATATCTGGAGCACCTGGGTGGTTCAGTCAATTAGTGAAGTGTCTGACTTCAGCTCAGGTCATGATCTCACAGTTTGTGAGTTCAAGCCCCATGTTGGGCTCTGTGCTAATAGCTCGGAGCCTGGAGCCTGCTTCAGATTCTGTCTCCCTCTCTCTTTGCCCCTCCCCCACTCGTGCATGCTCACGCTCTTGCTCTCTCTCTCTCTCTCTCAAAAATAAATAAACATTGAAAAAATAATGTATCAACATTGGTTCATTAATTGTTATGAATATACCACACCACTGCATGATGATAATAATAGATGAAACTGGGAGAAGAGAGGTCTCTGGAACTCTGAACTATCATCTCAATTCTGTAAAGCTAAAACTATGCTAAAAAATAAAATCAATTGATTTTCTTTAAAATACCTGGGTGGCTCATATTGAAGAAGTAAACCAAAATCCCAGGCATCACAATCCCAGACTTTAGCCTCTACTACAAAGCTGTCATCATCAAGACAGTATGGTATTGGCACAAAAACAGACCCACAGACCAATGGAATAGAATAGAGAACCCAGAACTGGACCCACAAACGTACAGCCAATGAATCTTTCACAAAGCAGCCAAGAGTATCCAATGGAAAAAAAACCCAGCCTCTTTAGCAGGTGGTGCTGGGAGTACTAAACAGCAACGTGCAGAAGAATGAAACGAGACCACTCTCTGACACCATTCACAAAAATAAACTCAAAATGGATGAAGGCCCTGAATGTGAGACAGGAAACCATCAAAACCCTAGAGGAGAAAGCAGGAAACAGCCTCCTTGACCTCAATCACAGCAATTTCCTACTCAACACATCCCCAAAGGCAAGGGAATCAAGAACCAAAATAAACTATTGGGACCTCATCAAGATAAAAAGCTTCTGCACTGCAAAGGAAATAATCAAAAAAACTAACAGGCAACCAACGGAATGGGAAAAGATAGTTGCAAATGACATATCGAATAAAGAGCTAGTATCCAAAATCTATAAGGAACTCACCAAACTCCACAACTGAAAAATGAATAATCCAGTGAAGAAATGGGCAGAAGACATGAACAGACATTTCTCCAAAGAGGACATCCAGACGGCCAACAAACACTTGAAACGATGCTCAGCGTCACTCATCATCAGGGAAGTACTAATCAAAACCACACTGAGATACCACCTCACACCGGTCAGAGTAGCTAAAATGAACAAATCAAGAGACTACAGATGCTGGTGAGGATGTAGAGAAAAAGGCACCCTCCTACACTGTTGGTGGGAATATGAACTGGTACAGCTGCTCTGGAAAACAGTGTGGAGGTTCCTCAGAAAACTATCAATAGAACTCCCTTATGACCCAGCAATATCCCTGCTGGGGACTTACCCAAGGGACACAGAAGTGCTGATGTATAGGAGCACATGTACCCCAATGTTCATAGCAGTACTTTCTACAATAGCCAAATCATGGAAAGAGCCTAAATGTCCATCAACTGACAAATGGATCAAGAAGATGCGGTTTATCTATATAATGGAATACTACATGGCAATGAGAAAGAATGAAATCTGGACATTTGTAGCAACATGGATTGAACTGGAGGGTGTCATGCTAAGCGAAATAAGTCAGGCAGAAAAGGACAGATACCATATTTTTCACTCATAGGTCTAATAGGAGAAACCTAACAGAGGACCATGGGGAGGGGAAGGGGGAAAAGAGTTAGGGAGAGGGAGGGGAGCAAATCATGAGAGACTCTTGAATACTTAAAACGAACTGAGGGCTGAAGGGGGAGGGGAATAAGGTAAGGGGGGTGATGGTCATGGAGGAGGGTACTTATGGGGAAGAGCACTGGGTGTTAAATGGAAACCAACTTGATAATAAACTATATAAAAAATAAAATAAAAGCTTATAACTCCTCTCTGGGAGGCAACAGAGTAAAATAAAAAATAAAATAAAATAATATAATTAATTAATTAATAATATAAAATAAAATACCCGGGTGGCTCAGTCAGTTAAGCAACTGATTCTTGATTTCAGTTCAGGTCACATTCTCATGGTTTATGAGTTCTAGCCCCACATCGGGCTCTATGCACTGACAGTGCAGAGTCTGCTTGGGATTCTCTCTCCCTCTCTCTCTGCCCCTCCCTCGCTCTATCAAAATAAATTTTTAAAACTTTAAAAACAAAACAAAATAAAATAAAATACTTGGTGGTTTAAAACAATAGTAGCTTCTTTCTCACTCACCCTTCATGTCCATGGCAGGTCGGCTGCCTTTTCCTCATCAGGGACAGCCTGTTTGATAGGGCCTCCCCATCTTTAATATCACCAGGCACCATGGCAGAAATATAACAGAAAATCATGCAATGGCTCTTAAAGTTTTCTCCCCGGGAATGCATCAGTTCTGCTCATATTTCACTGCGAGCAAGTCATACAGCCACAGTTACCTTCACGGGGGTGGGTAATGAAATCTGAAAGCATGCCCAAAAGAAGAAAAATCAGAATATCAGTCATTAGTCCTAAAGACTCCTATTGCTTTCTTTCTACTTCCACCCGCCTGGCTCAACATCTTCACAAGGACACAGGGCAAGACACTTGTGCACGAGGAATTTCAGGACCAGTATAAGCAAACAGGGGCTGCACTGAGACAGAGGCTCTGCAAGCCCACTAATCCCCACCAGTGGCACTTCTCTACCTCAAGCAAGTTCCACCTGCTTAATTGCTTCTTCACTCTGAAATCCCGCCTAACAAAAAACCTAGCTTTTTATGAAGAGCTCCCCTGGGTTCATCCTCTCAGGATCAATTTACACAAGGGAGCCTAAAGAGAGACAGAAGCAAGGCTGAGAAAACTGAGTGTTTCCAAAAGCCTTTGTAGGTAAGAAGATCAAGGACCTCAGGACCAGACTTCACTCCATCGAGTATTGCTCTGCAAGCTGCCTGACCTGTCTCTTCACCTGCTGTCACAAAAGTGGATGGCAGGCTACAAAAGGACAGATTAGTGGTAAAGAACTTTAAACTTTTGTTCTGCTCATGGTAGCTAAGAATGCCTTAAGTATTCTAAAGCTGAGATCAGTGAAGAAGAGGTATTAGGGACTACTTAATGAACATGTGACAAAAATTTGACTCTAACCAGGGGCACCTGGCTGGCTCAGTCGGTAGAGCATGTAATTCTTGATCTGGGGGTTGTGAGTTCAAGCCCCATGTTGGGCAGAAAGCCTACTTAAAAAAAAATTTTTTCCCATCATAACCAGCTTAAACCAAAAAAGAATGAGCTCATCTGTATAACCTGGAAGTCCAAAGGGCAAGATTCATCTCAGAAATCTCTAGATTTGGGGATTGATTTAAACAATGTCATCAGTTTCTCTCTCTCTCTCCCTTCCTCTCTCTCTCTCCCCACCCACCCCTTGCCCACCCTCCAACTCCATCCTGGTTGATTGACTTTGCTTTTCTGTGTTGATTTCATTCTCAGGTAATTTTCCCCCATCTGCTACAGAACTGGCCACTTGCACCTCTAAACTTAGTGAGTTTAAACTATGCCAGACTGTTAGTTCTTGCAAGAAAGGAGACAGAGACAGAGAGATAGAGAATACTTCTGTCACTAGTTCAAACAAAAGTACCAGATGCTGATTGATGCAGCCTATGTCACATGACCATCTTTGGACCAATCGCTATGGTCACGGTGTTCCGATCTAACAAGAATAGGCTTCTTGTTAGAAAAGGGATTTGTTTCCATAGGAAAGAAGAAGGGAAGAGACTAACACTATCACTATCAGAGTCTACTGAAATGAGAGGAGAGGCTCATGCAAACACACACATATGAACATACACACATTCAGATGGCCCTTCCATCCCAAATTGCCCATCTTGAATCTATGTTATGGATCCAGGATCTTCTAAAACTGAAGATGATTGAATCATTCCTCCAGAGCTGCAGCCTGGCTCCCAACCTCCATGAAGATGGGACTTGTTGGGGATACTCAGCTTCCTTTTGGTTGAACCCATTTATAATTCGCATATGAACCCCATGCCCCACCAAAAGCCCATGAGCACCTTGAAGAAAACACTAGTCTGTGTTTTCCTCTGCATTCCATCACACGGCCTCGAAATAGTTATTCAACCGGCACTGAATGGATGCCTGGGTCTATGGATCCATAGATAGACAGAATAAGGATTTTCTAAGAAAGTAGAAGATATGTCTCTAACTCTAGGATCTTTTTACTTAGAATGCTTTTTAACATAACAGAACAGACTTACAAATAAAATCGGCAACAAGTATAAATTAACTCTGTATGATTTGAATCCAATAGTGATCAGAGGATGCCAAGTAACTACACAAAGAAAGTCAGGTTTTCACATAGAGACAGCTTTTGCTTCTTGTCATTTGTGCTCAAATCTTAATCACTATCAGTAATGTGATCCTCAAATGAGAGGGACACATGGTGGATGCAAAGAGCATCTTGGATTAGAAGGGCTCATGGCACTTTGATTACTACAGAGAAATAAGCCTTAGGGCTCTAATTCCTGCCCAGGTCTAGAAAAGTCTATGGCTGCTTCCCTTCTCTGGCCACCAATGCCCCAGTCATCCGTCCTCCATCTGGGAATAAGGAATTTTTCCATTTGCAGAGAGTGAAAGTCCCTTCAATTCTTCCTCCTCTGACATATGCAGACTGCACATTAGCATGGTAATGTCTCGTGCCATTAGTGAGTAACGTGCTGAATAATTAGGCTGTGAAAATCTAACGGCGGGGATTTTTGTTTTATTAGCAATTTTCCGTCCTATTGTGTTAATTTCATCTCACGTCAGTCGGCTTCCTAAGTAAACAATGATCACAGGCAGACATCACTTCCCAGCACATTGTGCTACTGTGGGTTACTCAACAGACCAGAAAAATGGCTTAAGTTGTCTTTTGTCTTGCAGTCTTTGCCTTCTGTTGATGTCACAATATCTGTAGTCCCCAGTTTCTTATGGCCCTGGAATATTCATTTCCTTTTTGTCTGTGTGTGTCTGCCTCCGACCGTCTGTTCTCAGTCTATCTCTATGTCCATGCTTTCCTTCTTCCTCAACTGCTTTCTGCCATCTCCTCTCCTATACCTCTGCCTGTAATGCTGCTGCACTTGTCCAGACCCTTACTCTATTCAAAGAATTTTCACATCCATCTTGCATTCTCTCCCCTTCCCTTGTGTTTCCTCCATACACCATTCATTTCTTTCACTTTCCTCCCAAATGCATCTCCTTTTCTTCCCACTCAGCTATCTTCTCATCATTCCTTCTTCCTCCCTCCTCCTCCCACTCCTCATCCTACCTAGCACCAGAAGTGCTATCTCTCAGCCTCTCCCCCACCGGCCCCTGCCAACTCATTCTCTCCTTCCTGCTCACTGTGATTCCTAGCTGACAGATGATTAATATTTCGCCCAGCCATGTTGGAAAGTTTAATGCTTTTTCTGAGATATCTCCAAAGTCATCAAACATCTCCAAGTTTCTCCCAGAGCTAAGAAAAAGTTCTATTACTTAGGATGTCATTGCTGTCCAAGTTACCAAAGCAGCTGCCAAGCCCCTAAAAAAGATGGTGGAGGAAGATATTGGCAGCATTTACCTGGGTGACCATGTGGGGCAGATCTGGTGGGGAAAGGGTCATGCTAATCAGCGGTGCTTCTTCCATTCTGCTCCTTTCTCTCTGACTCCAAAAGAATATAAATCTAGATTCCTCTAAGGCAGTATAGTGCTTGCTGGCACTACTCGAATATCCAGGCCAAAGAACTAGAACAATGAGGTAATATCTACTTAAAAATATATATGGCCAAATGCCAGTAACTCAAGTGCTTGATCTATGCATCCATTCAAGGCCAATAACCTGGCAGGCTTCCATCTGGGGCAGCAATTTGAAAGAAGCCAAAGTAATCTGTAGCTTTCATAATTAACCCACAAAATGCAACACAGTTACTCTCCTTGCTAAGGAGCATCAATACTATCCCTTTTATTTTACCCACCCTTGACTCTTCATCATTCGGTCACACTTCCCTACTCTTCCTCTATAATAGTCCAGTACATACATGGCTTTTTACTTCTTTAAAAATCAACTGGCTTAACACATGAGATTTTAGGGGTCCCTGAGTGGCACAGTTGGTTGAGCATCCAACTTCAGCTCAGGTCATGATCTCACAGTTTGTGAGTTCAAGCCCCGCACTGGGCTTGCTGCTGTCAATACAGTGCCTGTTTAAGATCCTCTGTCTTCCTCTCTCTCTCTCTCTCTTTACCTGCCCCCCACTCTTGCATGCTCCCTCTCTCTCTCAAAAATAAATAAACATTAAAAAATTTAATGAGCTTTCACCCATAAAGCCTGGCATGACTGTTGTGCAAAAGAGATCCAAGAAAGGTACAAGAAGGTTTTGAAAAGCACCAAGACCCAAAAAGATCTGATATTTTTTGTAAATCTATCATGTACCCAGAAACATGCAGTGTAAAGTACAAAAGAAATAAAGAATAACTTCTGTGAAGAATAACTTCAAGAAACGTTGATTAGACAATAGAATAAGAATCAGTGACTGTTAGATCAAATAAGTCACACATAAAGAAATAGGGAATGTGGTTTCAGGAAGTCAATACTGATTTAAGTCAGGTTTTAAACATTACTGAATGGAGAAACAATCCAAGTACAAAAGTAGAATACACCCATGTATACTGCAACAGAAGTGACACCACAGATCTGAATCTCACAAATGGGGCTAGGAATATTGATAGAAAACAGAAAAGCACAAAGGTAGAAATGTGGAAATGTACACGGTCTGGGATCCCGGAGAAGGCAGTCTTGCTGATATAAACAGCAATCCCTACTGGGCAGTAGGAGGCTGGTAGGTGCTCCCAACTGCTATCCTGGAACAGCCACCTAGCATCATCCCAGGATAGGACCACTAAGACCATTATACTGAGTTCACCACGGACCAATATTAGAATCAGAAATAGGCTCTCCAACCCTCACTCCTGCCACACCTTCTTCCTTTCATCCCTCACCACCTGTCCACATCAATATCCTGTATTAAGCACACAAACACCCCCTACACTGACTGCCGCACTAGGTAAAATCACCAACCACAGATGACCTCTCCCAGCGTTCAGCACATCAGCATTCAGCACCACGGCCAGCGCCTGAGGCAGCAGAAGGGGCCGCCAGGAAAATGCAATCACTCTCTCCGTAGATAACCACGGGCCCCCTGATTCTTTGTCTTGTCTCTGATGTTTCTTCCCTAGGATCCACTCAGGACCTCTGTGTCTGGGTGACCATAAAGCCTGGCTGTGTTGTGCTAATGTATTTACGGATTAACCGGTAGGGAAGGAGAAGGGAAAAGCACTCCAATCCCTCCACTACACACATACATAGCTCCTTTCCCTTCTCTAAGAAGCCGATTGTGTTTGGCAACAACTGCTAACTCCTTCCCACCCTCTGCCATTTGGTGACTAAGAGAGCAGGCTCTGGAGCTGAGCTGTGTGCAGTAAGTTCCTCCATATAGCGGCTCTGTTACATAACCTCCCTAAACTTCAGATCTTCATCTGCCATCATGGAGATGATAATAGTATCAACCTTAGTGGATCAATAAGATGTCAATAGGACATATACACACCACTTAGCACAGTGCTAGGAACATAGAAAGTACTCCATAAATGGTTTTGCTGTTATTAGGCTCATTACTATTATCTGGCCACACTGTTGGTTGGGCATGCTCCTGCCTCTGAGCCTTTTCATTGGCTGTTTCCTATGCTTAGAAGTTCTCTCCCCAAATACCCATATGGCTTACTTGGTCATTTCCTTCAAGTTATCAATGAGGCCTTTCCTGGCCATACTCCATAAAATAATACTTGCCCTCTCTACTATGCCCTACACCTCCACTCCTGCTTTCTCTTTCTAAAATATATCACATTCTGAAGTACTAAAGAGTACTTTTTAGGTTTTTATTTTCTCTTTCCCTTTTTCGACTATAGCCTCCATGAGGGCACAGATTTTGTTCACTTTTGTATCCCCAGTGCTATTAAACAGTACCTGGCAAGCCATCGATGCTCAAAACTACTTGTCAAATGCATTATCATTATCAAAATGATTATTCAGATTTTTTTCTATTTTATACAGGAACTGAGATATTAAAAGAATGTGGCCTACCTGTAAAATGTTAAGTCACTAGATGTCCAGAGAATAATGAATTGAAAAATCACCTTTCAATCCATTTCACTAGAACAGCTCAGAAGCTGATGTGCTGTTCAGACACAGCCTGAGAGGGCGGTCCCCACTGCTCAGGGAGATGCTTGGGTAACAGTTTTCATCTTCTGCATTCCCACCCAGAGGCTAGCCTGGGGCTCTGAGGACTGCTGAAGGCTGGCAAAGCTTTAAGACTTCCTGTCCCAGGAGGCACACTTAAGAATCCCACTTCCCATGGGTCTGCCTGGCTCTAGACCTTGACATGGGACCTGGTTAAAGCTAGTTAGACAGGGCTCAGCATGGAGAAAGCTGTCCTCCAGGGTTCCCATAAGTCAGGGCTTACCTCTTCTACAACAAGCAGTGTTTCTATGAACCATTCTGCTCATGAACCTTGTTGTTTCCCTTTTGCCCTCTGGGGAGAGACAATGAATGTGAGACTCATGTTCCTCCGTCAGCCAGCAGGTTATCAACATGAACGGCACAGAGCATGCATCATTCTGAATCTCCTGCAAAGGAACTTGCTTCTGAAATGGCCAGAATCCTCAACATATCCTTTTTATGTAAGTTCTTGTCTCAGAGCCAAGCTGAGGGGGAGATAAGCACAAAGAAAACAATGCCTGATCTCAGGACGAGGTCACATGAAAACTCCTGCACCATGATTGTCCTAGTGTAGAAGGGTCTTGCTAGGGACAGAAAATTCCAAATGTGGGCTGCTAAAGTCAATCTGAGCAGTTAGTTTTTCCAAACACTGAGTCTCAGAATGATATAAGAACATCAGAACAAGACAAGTTAGAGGGTACCTGAGTGACTCATTGGTTAAGCATCCAATTCCTGATTTTGGCTCACATCATGGTCTCACAACTCATGAGATTAAGACCTCTGTTGGGCTCACATTCTAAATAGATGATAGAAAGACATACATACAGACAGACAGATTGATAACGTTTTTAAAAAGAAACAGGACAAGTTAAGAAATAGATGAGTGACAGGAAGTGCTATGGCTGTGCTATGGGAGAGCCTTTAAAACCAGGCTCAATCCAGTAAAACTGAGTCCTGTGAGGAAAAGAAAGACACAGTCACCCCCAGGTCCCTATTCCCATGCCAGGCACAAAGGAGCACCTTCCACTAATGAAGGAGTCAAAGGAGAACACCCATGGTCCAAAAGTCATTGGTTCCACATCACACAAAAGAATGACAGGCTATGATTTGTACAGCACCAACCAGAGAGTTTGTTGAATCAGAGTCTCTAGGTTCAGCCTAGGAATGTGCATTTTAACATCTTGCCCAGATGATTCTCATGTACACTGAGTTCTGAAGGCATTGCCATAAATTGTTCTGTTGATGCAGAACAATCCAAATCACTCCAGAAAACCTTTCATGAAACCTTCTATGCTCTGGACTCTGCACTAGCAGCTGACCTTGTTGGCATATGCAGTTTTGGGGGGTGGGGGAGGACTTGTATGGTCTCCTATCCATACAATGGTAGGGAGTAGACTCAAGGAAGGCTGACACCTCAGCTGAGAAGCTTCATGAATTAGGGCAAAAGAAGAAACTGTTTCTTAGTCCAGCAGAGCTGCCTCCAGAATTAGAAATTGCTAAGTTATCAGACCTTGGATTTTGCATCAGACTAGAGCCCATTCTCAGTGCACTGTGGGGGCAGCAGGCGGGTAAGAGGGAAGGGCCGGGTCACCCTGAGAAATTGGTACTGACCCACTGCTACATCTCACCACATTCATCACTTTCGTATGTACTCTTTCTTTCTTTCTACTCAACTACATACAGAATCACAGACCTTCATGTGTAGAAGGAATTTTAGAGGTTTTCCAACCTAGGCCCCACTCGATACAGTCCTGTCCTTCATTTTTCTGTTGTCTTCTTCTCCCCTGCTAACCATGAGGTCCGCTCAGACTCATACAAAAAAAGGCATGCACCCATCTGCACCACTTAGCACCAAAAAGGTTGTTGATCCATATCAAAAGTAAGGACCTGGTATGTGCAAAGTCTGGCACCTAAATGGCTAGCAGAGCTGCCTCCACGTACCCAGGAAAGATTTAAAAGACCATGTGGAAGCCCAGCTTCCCCCAGGGAATAGTGGAAGCATGTTATCTTCCCTCGCAGTATTTTGATGTCCTTCAATCATGCTTTCAAGTTTTGCTAGCCAAAAAGCACTAATAGTAGAAGTGAAATCACTTCCGAATTCACTCATTGCCTCTAACTACCATCAGGAACCAAGGGTGTCATAGAAAGTCACTGATCCTATGCCTGTTGGGGGCAGTGGCATGGGAAGGGAATGGTGAAAGATCAAAGCCGAGCCTTCTCTTCAACCTTGACCTTCCTCAATGCAGATATGTCTGACACCAAAATCATGTGCTCTTTCATTTATTCAGAGAACCCACTCATCAAGGGCAGTGCCATGTCTGTTTTAGGTGCACCAACCATGTCTGTTTAAGCCATGGTTGGATCTTTTACAAATACTCAGTGAAGACAACACACAAGAACTAAGCTGTAGAACTTGGCAATCAGGCTTCACAAAAGATGTAGAAGCCACAGCTTAGACTTATTTATCACCTGTGCCATATGGAAGAAAGATTGGGCCACCATAGTTGCTTCAACCACCCTCACAGACACCAACCAGCACAGTCAGCAGTTCAGCAAACACCATGAATAAGAACCACTTGTTGAGCATGCTAAGAAGTCCTGGTAACACAGGGTCTCTTGAAAGAGGATTATATTCAAGATTCTATTCAGTTAAGGAATTTCAATGAAGGAGCAATGGCTTGAAACTAGAAACCTAATTTAGCCATTGACATGCTACGTTCTCCCTGGCCTCTATCTGAATCTGAAAAACGGGGAGCCTGGCAGGGAGGATAAATGCAATCATGTCTTCACTACTAGCGGAGCTCCCTGAAGACAGTGTGATAAGTATGCAAGGTTGTGTTGCCAATGACATACTCAGGTGCTTTCTAAAGTTTGGAATTAGGGGGCACCTGGGTGGCTTAGTCAGTTAAGCATCCAGCTTCAGCTCAGGTCATGATTTCATGGTTCGTGGGTTCAAGCCCCGTGTCAGGCTCTGGGCTGACAGCTAGCTCAGAGCCTGGAGCCTGCTTCAGATTCTGTGTCTCCCTCTCCCTCTGACCCTCCCTGCTCAAGCTGTCTCTCTCTGTCTCTCAAAATAAATTTAAAAACATTAAAAAAATAAAAAATAATAAATAAAGTTTGGAATTAGTACTAATGGGTAATAGTTAACCATTTCATCTCTTCAAAACCATGTCAAGCAGAATGTCCTGGCATTAAAGGAATGACCTGCTTTCATCTTTATCTGGATTTTCAGTATTCACTTTGGCTGCCTGAGGACAGGAGATACTGCTAAGTCAGTTGGTCCCAAGGATACAGACTGACTTCCCTGTTTGGTAATGCTCACTTGCTCATCTCTCTCTCGATCACTCCCCCCTCCCCTCTCCCCTGCCCTTCTCTGCCAAGATGATATGAGCACCACTTCAGCAGTTGTAGCCCCAACAGCTAGAGTAGCAGCAAGCAACAGCAGCCTCTATAGCAGGAGAGGCAGCGGTGAGCAGAGCATCAGAAGCTTTCCCTTCTCTTCTTTTCAAGACGTGAGAGAAGCAATGCCAACTGATGGGGAGGGGGCCGGCTGCTGTAGAATCTCAGCTCTCCTCCAGGAGCCTGGCACTGGGAACAGGAGTTGCCATGAACACACATACCAACAGGGCAATTTCCAGCTGGCACTGAGAGTACCCTCAGCACTGTTGGGAGGAGCTGGGAAGGAAGGGGCCGGAGCCAGCTTCTGGCTAGAGCTGAGATGTAGCCGTGACAAAAGTGGGGGATCTCAAAGCCATAAGGTAACACCATGGAGTTGGACCCAGTCTCTAACAAGGAAATCCATATGTCCTTGAGACTCAGGGAGTGGGAATCCTTTCCTGAAGGTCACATGGTGATGGAAAAGAAAAGCCAAACTTTTCCAAAGGACTTGGGCTCTGCTTCAGAGAACTGAAAACCGATACAGCCAGCAAATAAACACAAGACACCAAAAGTAAACAGATTCGCTCAGCCCTCTGGGTCTTGACAACCTGAGCCATGCTTCTGGACAAAGCACACAGTCAATATTACATATCTTCAGGGGTGCCTGAAGTCGGTTCAGTCGGTTAAGCATCTGACTTCGGCTCAGGTCATGATCTCACAGCTCATGAGTTGGAGCCCCGCATCGGTCTCTGTGCTGACGGCTCAGAGCCTGGAGCCTGCTTCGAATTCTGTGTCTCCCTCTCTTTCTGCCCCTGACTAGTGCATGCTTTCTCTCTCTCTTAAAAATAAACAAACATTTTTTTAAAATTTTAAGTAGTACATATCTTCATAGTACATAACATTTAGATAATCTATTCCATTAGGAAAATCCTTTCAGAAAAGGCTTTAAGTTATTGGTAGCTTTGCCCAAGATTGCAGACTCCGCTTCCCACTGAACAACTGCCTACTGGTACATTGTCCCAATATCTCTTTGGACCTCGCTGTTCCTCCATACCTTCCCCCAACATCACATCCCTGATCCCCTGGGCTCCAGGAAAGGGATCCTAGCTGCTTCCCAACCTAAACCTGACCAAGACACCCTCTCCCCCTCTCCCAGGAGGCACTCTGCTAAAACATCTGAGAGCAAGGTGTAGGGCAGAGAACTGGGAAAGTGTCTCTGATAAACAAGCAAGGGAACTGGGGTAGGCAGGGCTTAATAGTGACCTCTGGAGCCAGACAGCCTGGGTTCAAGAACTAGCTCCCTTCCTACCAGCTGTGTACTTGTGTTGCATTATCTAACCCCTGCGCCTTAACTTCCCCCTCCAGAAAACAGATGCTAACAGCAGCACTGATGCCCCGCCAAGGTTGAGGTGCCCAAGTGAGCACCTCACAGGTGTCTGGCTCCTTGCAACTGTAGAGTAATAGTACTATAATGGGGGGAAGGGTCATTTCCATGGGACAGGAGGAGGACCACAGTCAAGGAGGAGGAGGTTTTGAACTGCAGAAGTTACAGGGGGGACAACCATCCTACCTACACACTTAGCAAATCTCCTAAAAAGAAATATTGCTTTTGAACATACAACCCTCACTGATCTGGGCTTCTCATTCTCTTACTGAAATGCCCCTTCTCTCCCTGTTTACCTCTTTTAAAGTCCTCGAATCCTAGGCCAGAGGGTCTCCAGTGTTCCCATAACTCCTGGGCTCCTTGGTGAAATCAGGCTCTAAGCAAAGCAGGCAGGAGGCAGGGGACTCTCCTTTCCTCCACTCCTCCTTCCCCGCCCTGCGACTCTGGGCAGAGCCAGGCATCTTCCTCCCTCAGGTCCCCGACACCTGCTGGGGTGAGTGCCAAGTCTTCTCCCGCACCTGCCCCTCCCTCTATCCTGGGATCCTCCTCTCGAGCCACCCCTGCACCTGGATTTGTTCATCAAGCCGCAGAGGACGCAGTAATTGCCCAGCAGAAAACACGGGTGCAGATGTTAGGGAGCGCTGGGGCAAAAGCACTAAATGAGATTCTTGTTTTCCAAACAGAGCCCGAGATTTAATTACAGCCTTTCCAAGTGCTTATTAAAAACCCTTATTTTTTTTCCTTATTGTTTTCCTGCATGGTGCATATTGAATCAGCCGCCGCTGTTGTCTTGTTTTTGGAGCGTTCATAAAAAGAACCGATGTGGAAAATTGCAAACACAGATTGTACCCAAACAATATCTTCTCCCTTTGCTTTTCTTTCTGGTCTTTCTTCCTGCTGAATAACAACACCGGGGGTTGTATTCAGCACACATCCGGGCTCTTTCCCAAAAGCCAAAAGGGGTCTTTTTGACACACAAGACCGCCCCTCCACTTGCCTGAGAAAAGAGTGTGGGGGCGACTCAGCTTCCCTCTGAGGCCAGCAGGAGCAGGGACACACAGCCTGCAGAAAAGGTGAGGGGACAGGTGAGTGGGAGACCTGGAATCACAGACCATCAGAGCCAAGAAGGCCCTCAGCAGATACTGCCAGTAAGCCCCCTGACGGAGCTGGTCCCCAGAGGTACCAGAAGTGACGGGGCCAAGACAAGGCCAGACCTCCTGCTCAACTGGACTGGAGAACTTCCCACTGACATACGCAGCGCTCCTGCCACGGGAGAGGCCCATGCCCGAAGGGACCCATAAATTTCCCACCAGAAAAGGGGATCGGTCTCTGGAAGCCTTCCCAAGTATAACCCTGATGACCAGCTGTGCTCCCCTGTAAGTCACAAGACGGATCCAAGAAGTCAAGGGCAGTTATGGTGCCACTCCCCAAGTGCTCAAAATTGTATTTGTCCAACTACCTCTGGATGACACTGCCTCAGAAAACTGTTTACTGTTTCCCGGGCCTTTCCCAGACAGTTTCCATGGGGCAAAGTCCTAAGGATGCACCAGGAGAAAGAAACTGGAGCCCTGTGCGTATCCGCAGGTCTCCACCAGAGCCACCCTGCCACCCTCTCCTGTTTGCCCCACTCACTGTCACCACCATTGTCTCTTGGGTCTGGAGCCCAGCTTTTGAAGGAGGGCCATCATCCCAGTCTCCATGGCATCTCCCCTCCCTGCCGCTCTACTGACATGAGTGGGTGAGGGGTGCAATTAACACCAATTCAGGGGAGGAATGCGGGCCTGGGGGATATTTCTCAGTGAACAATGTATAAAATTCTGTCCTTTCGTACTGTCCCCTGATCCTGGTACTCCACCAGCAGCAGCCCACCTCCCATCCTCCATTCTGGTCATGAACCCAAGTTGCCACGTCAGGAAAGCAGAGAAAAGGAAGGAAACGGAGGCTGCTCCCTCTGTCCCTATCCCACGTCAGAGCCCCCACTGAACTCAGACTCTGCCCAGGTCCCTCCCAGCAGAGAAGAGCACCGTCTGCACTTAGGTAATGGGGCTTGGGCCTCAGCCATGTGACTCCAGAGAAGAACTCTTGGTTTCCTTCTAAAGTTCCTCCTGAGCTTTGTCCTCCAGATGCTCAACCTGAGGCCAGGAGTGTCACCTGAGGCCAGGAGTGTCACCTGAGGCCAGGAGCTGGGGCAAAATGGACCCAGGGAAGAGAAGGCAATTGGCAGATTCCTTCACCACAGAGAACGGAGGACAAAAGACTCAAGGGTCTTCCATGTCCACTGCACCGGCAGGCAGGGCACCTCGCCCTTTGCGGGAGCCTGGGAAAAGTGCAGCAAGACCAACAACTCTGGAAATCCGATATTTGTGCTGGAATCCCCCCAGGGCCAATACCCCCAGCAGAATCATGGAACTCTGGAACAAGAAGATTGCGCCAGATGCTCCTATTGAGTCTCAATTTCCATTCCTTCCATCTCCAGGGCTTGCAAAGCTAAACATTACACCTCCCAGACAGCCTCATCACTCAGCTCCGGATCTGCTGATTTGATGCATTTCTGCTGCATTTGGAGAGCAGGGCCCACAGGGACGCCACATCTCTGCAGAGCTCAGATGAGCAGGGCCGGGCAGATGCAACTGTTGGTGGAGGCTGGACTCCAGGGTCCAGAGTCACATCACCAGCTTCAAGGGTGTGGGAGCAGCTGTGACAGTGACAGCAAAAGCAAGCCCAAAAAGAAGCTTCCTGACCCTGGCCTTGACTTCATTCTCCTAGCTCTTCCAGTGATCCTGTGAAGTCCTAATTCTCTGCATAAAATTCCTTCTGCTTGAAATACAATGGTTTCTCTTTCCTGCCTCAAATGCTGACTAACACCAGAATCTCTAGAGGTCTTCCTATCCATCTTGCAAAAAAAAGCTCAGAGAAGTGAAGTGACTTCCCCAAGGCCCCACAGCACCTTAGAGACAAGCAGGGACTGGGTTCAACCTTCTCTTCTATTCCAGAGCTCATGTGAGTGGCGGGTGAAGAGAAAAGCTGCTGTCTCCTCCTTCCAACTCCCTTTCCTTGCTCCCCCAAGCCATGCCCTCCCAGCCCCCGTCCATGGGGTGTGTGTGTGTGTGTGTGTGTGTGCGCGCGAGCACGTGAGGGCATGTGTAAACACACAGGCATAGCTGTGTGTGTGTGCGCTGGCTCACATTAACGCAGAACATGCCGGTGTTGAGGTGCTCGATCCCTACAGCTACCAAAGGTCCAAGTGGCTCAGCTGCAACCTTTGTGCTGTGAATCTATTAAAGTTCTTTCGGGGAACAAGCTTCCATTTCATGGACAATTCAGAATCTCCGTTCAGAGGAAATTGATGTTTTCCCAGGCATTTTCCCACTTGAGAGATGATCAGAACTCACGGTAAGAGCAGATAAAGACAATGTAAGTCGGCAGGTGAGAACAACAAATAAAAAAAGCGAAACCAATGAAAAAAGTCTTTGAAGGTGACGAAGCTAAGAAAAACATGTCTCTCTGGGGAAGCTCCTCACAGCCTGTCCCGTGGGGCCCAGCCTAGACAGGGTTCCCCCAGACTGACCCCAGGAGCACTGGAAATAGGCTTCTAGTGGGAATCCCCAAGGACTTTAAATTTTTTTAAATGTTTATTTATTTTTGAGAGAGAGACACAAAGTGTGTGAGTGGGGAGGGTCAGACAGAAAAGACGACACAGAATTAGAAGCAGGTTCCAGGCTCTGAGCTGTCAGCACAGAGCCCGATGCGGGGCTTGAACTCACGAGCCATGAGATCATGATCTGAACTGAAGTCGGCCACTTAAACAACTGAGTCAGCCAGGCACCTCAGGCTCTCTTTGGACTTTAGGAACTTGTGGCCAAGCCTTTGTCTTGAGCTGAGCTTCTTTCCAAGAATGGAAACTCAGTCCACCCTAGAGAGGTGACAGTGATCCCTAGAACAGCAGACAAGGGAAGGGTGTGTGGAAGAGGAGGGGAAATGGAAGGAGATCCCACCAGAGAGTAGTCCATTATTATTCTCTTCCTCTTCCAGTTCTCCTTTTCTAAGAAGTGTTGCACCAGAACAATCAACCTGGCCTGCTTCCAGAAGATTCCCCAGCTCTACCAGCCCCTGGGCTAGGGCAGGCCATCTCTCAGCCCAAAGGATGCCTTCCCACTCCAGCGCCCCCCCCCCCAGCCTTCTCCAGGACCCAGGGTTCTGTGAGGCCCAGAGTCCTTTGTCTTCAAGGCCAATCTACAGACCAGGCCTACTCAGGGAAACACTTTCATCACACTCTATCCTAAAGTAAGGATAACGCAGGATGAGCGTGCGTGCGCGTGTGTGTCGTTGCCAACTGTCCTTTCAGAACGACCTTTTTACTCTGAGATTATTCCCTTCCTGTTTTCACGTCAAAACATCCTTTGTGAATCGGTAACAACAGTAATAACAGGAACGGTGGTTTTATTGGTGTTATTGCTTTAAGGCAATGTTTCTTTTCCTTTTCTTTTCTTTAAAGACTATTTATTTATTTTGAGAGACAGTGCAAGTAGGGGAGGCGCAGAGAGAGAGAAGCCCAAGCAGGCTCCATACTGTCAGCATGGAGCCCAAAGGGGGCCTCGAACCCATGAACCTGAATATCATGACCAGAGCAAAAGTCAGACACTTAACTATCTGAGCCACCCATGTCCCTTCCTTTTCTTTTTTTAAACTCTCACTTTATAGGGATACCTGGCTGGCTCCTCGGTAGAGCATGAGAGTTCAAGCCCCACATTGGTTATAGAGTTTACTTTAAAAAAAAAAAAATGCTCACTTGCCAAAAGAAATCAGCTCCCTCATGTTAGTCCCAAGTGTAGGTTGGTTGGTTGATGTTTATTTTTTTACTGGAGCACAGTACAGAGGCCACAGCTCAGCTCCCGCCTCTGTAAGACCAATGGAGAAGCGCAGGGTAGCTTCTGTCACACTCTCCTCTTAGGGGCCTGCCTCCGGGACCTTTACGTGACGCGGCAGGGAGCCAGAATCAGGAGGCTACTGACCCTAGCCACTTTTCTAAGAAAATGATGGGAACTAAGATCCCATCACACTCAAGGAGCCCCACCTTCCTGCCCACCTATGTACCATCTCCTTCCATACAAACCAACAGCGTTGGCACAGTTCATGTCAGTCACTGCCCCCAAGGAAGCCATGAGTGAGTGTGAGATATGAGTGCCATCTCAGAGCCACGCCTGTCCTCTCTCAAGAAGTCTCTCGGCTCTGAGTCAGGCGCCAGCCAGGCAGATGGAATACGGGTACGGTGGGCCTTGACCTTGCCTCTACCCAGGCTCCCCATGGCCCACAGGGTTCCCTCTGCTGCTCCCATCTGCCTCAAGCCTTATCCCTGTTTGTCATTCAAACGCACGACCAGCCAAAGAGAGGGCCACTCTGAGAGCTGCTTCCTTCCTAGAACCACTGATGCCCCCAGACAGTCCCAGAGTCCTCAGTGCTGTCCCCGTCATGTGTAAGCCTCAAGGACTCTTCCCACACTGGGTTCCTCCACCCCCCAAAGCCCCCTGACCTAGGCAACTCAAGACTCCAGCAACAGGCTCCCTGTACAGAGGGGCCCCCGCTAACTGAGCTTTTCCCACCCTCTTCCTGCAGCCAACTACCCAGCAAACTGCACCTTCTTGTGTGCTTCTCCAGGGAGTGAATCAGGTTACCGGGTTTTCCAGCCCCAATTTTTTTATGTGAAATACATAATAACTCATCTAATGTGTACTATTCTTATTCCCGTTTGAGAACTAGGAAAGAGGCACAAGAAGTGAGGTGACTAGTCCAAGGTCACACACAGCTGGTAGATGGAGACACAGGGACTTGAACCCAGCAGTCTGGCTCAAAAGTCCATGCTCTTAGCTTCATTCCCTCCCCCCTGTACTTGGCACACAATGAGCCTTCTGGGACCAAGAAACTTGGACAAAGGTAAGACTCTGGAAGAGAGAGATCAAAAATGCATTTCATGCCAAGCCCCATGTAGGTCCTGGCAAGGGACCTCTTAGATTCGCAGGTATGTGAAGCCAACTAGGTAGCTCTGTGAACTCTGTTAACCTGCCCCAGGAAGCATGTGAGAGACTTCTAGTCACTCAACACCCTCCTGTTGTCAGTAAGACTTTCGGGATACCAGGCAAGCCTCCAAAGGCAATCAACAACCTTAGAGCAGATCTTGGCAGGATCCCCACCCTCTCTCACTGTCAGGGCTACCTTCCCAGACCCACTGCAGCCTGCGCTCACTCTCTAGTGCACCCCCAGTGGTCTCTGGGGTCCACAGAGTTTAGGGGACCACACAACAGCTGGACCACAGCATACCTCTCTGCAAATTAGGAAACAGTGCCCCCCGAGAGTGAGTAAAGTCCCATGGCGCACCACCTGATGAGCAGAACCCATGTGTGTTTCAATCCCTCCTTATCCCCAAGCAGGTTCCCTTGTGCAGTGCTCAACCATACACTTAACCTGGGGGAAAAACATTGCAGGCAAAGAGAACAGCAAGAGCAAAGGCCCTGAGGCAGGAAGGTATTTGGCATATCCAAACTGCAGCAAAGAGGCCTAGGTGGCTGCAGCCACGTGACTGGGGAGAGCAATAAAAGGTTAGGGTCTGAGAGGTGGCAGTGCCACATCACACTGCACCTCGGAGCTCATCGTGAGGCTGCTGGCTTTCTCTTGAGTGACATGGGGCCCGCTGCAAGGCTTTGAACTAAGATGTAATGTGACCTGAGTCATATATAAAGAAATTGGTCAGGTATTTGTATAATAAACAGATGTAGGAGGAGGTGGGGAAGCTGGAGGACCATGCAATTGCCAAGAGATGAGCGAAACCTGGACCAGGGCGGTGGAAGAAAGGGTGAAAGGGGTGTCTAGATAGTCTTTGAAGGGAGACCTGGTGGCTGGCTGTGGACAAAGAGAAAAGGAGTCAAGGAAGATTCAATGATTTTTGGGCGAAGCAATTGGAAAGATGGAGTCGCCATTCATTGCGATGAGAACACTGCAGGAGGAGCAGGTCTGGAACAAAGAATATGGCGTTCAGGTTTGTCATGGTAACTTTGGGATGCCCAGCAGATATCTAAACGGAGGCATCCAAGAGTCCACTGGATAACAATACACACCCGATGCAATATGGAATGGTCAGCGTAAAGCTGGCACTTTCATAAGACTGAACGAGGTCACCAAGGGAGTGAGCAAAGAGAGAAGAGACCAAGAACTGAGCCTTCAGTGGCTGGAGGCCCACAGGATAAGGAGAAACCAACAAGAGTCTGGAAAGGAGCAGCCATTAAGGTAGGAGGTGTCCAGAAGCCAAGTTCAGTATTTCAAAGAGAAGACAGTGGTCAGTGGTACCCAGGGCTGCTGATCAGTCATGATAAGGAAGGAGTCCTGGCTGTCGGACTTAGCTGATGCTTTGCCACTAAGTCACAACTCTCCAGGCACTATTTTCTCCATTTGTCCAGCGGGGATAACATAGTACCTATCTCACTGGGTGGCTGTGATGCGCTACTGTGTTGAAAATAGACAGTCACTCCAGGTGCCTGTCACTGTGCCTCGCACTGGCAAATACTCAACAAATGACAGCTACAAGTAAGTAGCATTAGATATTCAGCTAGATCCTCTCCTACTCCTCAAATGTCAGAAGAAGAAAAACAAGTAAAGAAGCAGGTTCCCTGCAGGCAGGGAGTGCGGGAAAGATTTGGAAGCCTGTTGGGGTTCCAGCCACTACCGGCTTCTTTTGTCCCAGGCTTTGAAACATTGTTTGGAAGCCTTCTCCCCAGGACGTCACCGAAGCCCTACAAGGGGCCTGAGGACCGACAGGGGGGACAAGGGAAGTAGAACTCCGGGGAGAACTGTAGCAACTGCTGGAATGCACCAGCCCCGCTGGAGCAGAGTACAGGGAGGAGTGGGGGGCGTGGAGGGAGAGGGGCAGGGAGAGAGGCTCTCCTGACTGATAGGAGCGGACCTCACAGAGTCAAGGGCCAGGCATATTGCAGGGACACTACCAGTGGGCAGTACCGAGGTGCTCCAAAACCCCTCCGGCCCCTCCCAGAAAACTCTCTCCTGCAGTGGCAATGCCTCATCTGCTTTGGACCTGCCTGCTGCCCCTCCCTCAGCACCCTCACCACCCTCCTTGCTCTTCGGAACTCAGATCACAAGCCACGTTTGTATGGTCTCAGCCCATTCTTCAAGACCTCATGCATGTCTGGTTCCCACGTTAACCACAACCCCTCCTCGAACCTCCAGTAGGTCAGAACTCAGGCCTGCCTTCTCCCAGGGCGTCCAGTCCTCATGTCCCAGCCCGACAGGTGCATGTGGTCAGGCATGCCCGGTTCCCTTTCCTCTGCTCTGGATCACGGGGGTTCAGAGTTATAAAGGCCTCTTATTTGAGCCAAACGCCTTTGCTCATCACCGCATTTTTGCCCCGATTACCTCCCATCTGCCAGGCAAAACCCAAACTTGCTTTGGGTTGCCATGGTAACCCATTTCCCCATCACATGTGTCTTGACCTTAGAGCTAAGGGACTAGGGTTTGTGCTTTCAAATCTTTGGGATGGCCACCACGGAGGCCCCTAGATAGGCAGGACACTGGCATGAGAGCGCCTATGGAGCTGGTGCTGGCCCTGCAGAAGGTTTCTTCAATAAAATATTCCTGCAATTAAAAAATAAATCCACATAGGCAGATAAGGACCAAGACATTTTCCAAATCTGCCTACTTTTCTCTGGTCTGTTTGGCACCAGCTCAGTCCAGGCTACCAATTTCTGTCCCCTGGACTAGGCTAATGGCAGACAGGACCAGGAAACTGTGGCAGCAGCCTCCTGACCGGTCCCCCTGACTCCAGGAGCGTCTTTATGATCCCTTCTCCACCCACAGCCAAGAAGCGTTTTGCAACAGAAATGGGGTCTATCAGCCCGCACCCCCCTTAACCCCCGCTGTGTACTTTTCACCTGCTGCTGAGTGTGCTCTTGCTGTCTGTGCCCTGGGGGGGGGGGGGGGTAAGTGATGTCCAAACACACCGGGGCACGCCCAGACCATCTCCTCCTCCTGGGGACGGATGAGCTCCAGCACCCCTTTCATGCAGCCACTTCCAGTCTCTACCATTGATTGTTTGGGGCCACATACACTTCACTCAGATTCCAGGGCACATTTTTCACAGAGAAGGGGGGAAATCCACAGTACTCTCTCTCCAGCCCTGTAACTCCATCTCTCTGCAAATTATCTTGACTTCTCTCTTGTCTTTTGCTTAAATAGATTAGGGATACGGATAGGGCCATCATAATAGTTGCAGATAGGGGTCTTCTGGAAGCTTCTGTAAGAATAGTGGGAGTACCTAGTATTTTTGGGGTTGAGGCCCTACCTGCGATTCTACAAGTCAAGGCAAATATCATTGAGCAAACTCTAACTTTCTGTAACTGAAATGAAATGCCGATAGTCACAGATGCAGAAGATTCCCCTCCCCCCCATTTCCATGTCCTGTCATTCAGTCAGTCCATCAGGCAGTCACACATTGAATTCCTCAGCTCTGTATCTTTCGGGAGGCTCAGGGTTCGAGATACAGATGTGAGTGAAGACAATCATCCCTGCCTTCAGGGAGCTTACAGTCAGGTGGGGAGGTAAACCAGCAAATGGATGTGATACATCCTCAGAGAGGGGAAGGCTCAAGCCAAGGGGAGCATGTAGAGGCACCCAGCTTGGTTGGGGGGGGTATTAGGGAAGGCTCTCCAGAGCAAGTGGTACCTCAGGTGAGCCCTGAAGGCTGAAGAGGGATTAGCTAGAAAAAGGGGATAAGAAATCTAGGCCAAGGGAATAGTATTTGCAAATGCCCAGAGGATAGAGAAAAGTACGTTTGGAGAATTATAGGAAGTTCAGAGTGGCTGGATCACACAGAGCTGGGCAGGGGTGAGGGGTGAGGGATAAAAAGAATAACTGAGACCGGAGAGTTGGCCAGAACCTGCTTTATCCTCAGGACAATAGGCAGTTTCGAAAGAGTGTCTAGGGAAAGCTGATAAAACCCTTTCTCCGGCTACAAAACAATGAGTGGCTGCTCCTGGAGTCTGGGGGACCGGTCAGGAGGCTACCGCCACAGTTTCCTGGTCCTGTCTGCCATTAGCCTAGTCCAGGGGACAGAAGTTGGTGGCTTGGACTGAGCTGGTCAAACGGACCAGAGAAAAGTGGGCAGATTTGAAAGACATGTTGTTTCTTATTTGCTTAACGCCGGTCCTGGAAATGCAGCGCATGCCCAGTGCCACTGCAGCAGGGTGCTCTGAGAGACGGGAAGGGAAGATGACCCGGAGGGACAGGGGGATGAGGTACACACTGGACGAGACCCAGCTGCCTTTTCATTCCCTCAAGGGGCTGGAAAGCCAGGCATCTGGGGATGGGAGAGGAGACCCGTCCTGGTTTCTTTGTATCCCTCTCAAGTCAGACAGTTCAATATACCAGATCCAGCAGGAAAGAACGTAATTTGTGCCTTGTGCGGGTCTGGAGAAATAAGGGCGGGGAGTGTAACCCCAGAAGAGCTCCCCCCAAGGTCGGGTGATGAGCTTCTAGGCTCCTCCTCTTCCTCTCTGCCCCATCGTGTTATTTTGATTATAAATTGTTAAGCAGCTGGACCAAAGCTCAGCACAAAGGTCAGCCATGCCAGTGCTGAATCTACACCAACACCACATCCAAATAACTAGAGAAGAAGACAGAATCGGGGCAACATCTGGCTAGGATGCTTTCTTCCATTATTCTTTAAAATGTGTGCTTTGGCCTCCTGAAGGCACAGCACACACTCAGACAGGAAACAAGGCTGACTTAGCACACAGGGCACTCCCCAGCGCGACTCGGCTTTGGACTAGGACACAGCTCACGGCTCTGGATCCTGAAATTGTATTTCTGCCCAGGCTGCCTCCGCCACAAACCCTGATCCAAGAGGAAAATCTCATTCCCTTTTGGTTCCTAAAATGATCTGTCTTCCTCTCTCCCCTCTTCCCTCCTTCCTGCTTCCGGCTCTTCATTCCAAGTATTTATGACATCACGACTCATTAACATTCCTCCCAGGATATCTTTAATAAATATGCTGAGGGGGGAAGGCCTCTGCTTGAATATTAAATATTAAATTTCTAAGACAGATAATCCTCCTCATTAAGTTGAATTTAGTCTTGTGCATTAGATTAAGAGAAAAGGAGTGGGAAAGGGAGAAGGAGTCACCAAAAAGTCCAGAGACCCAGCTGTAGCACTCGGCCATTTTCAGCTCTAGCAGCTCCATCCTCTGCTCCTTGGGACAGACAGCCGGACAGGATCTCTGGGGCCAAAGCCAGTCCGCCAGGTAGGCTCAGAGAGGATTCCTTTCCACTCTATCCCCATTCCCTGTGAACAGCTGGACTCTGTCCAGCCAGAGACATGGGACCTCCAGCTTCTCTAGCAATCTGGGGACCCTGGCCTTGCAACCCCCACCCCAAAGGTGAGGTCTGCAGCCCCTGGGACAAGCCACCCTACCCCAGAGCCACCCTGCAGGGCACTCATTTTCCACGCTGCCTTCCCACAGGGATGCCCAGGTGCCCTGGAGTTTCTGTAGTTCTGGATTGCAGCATTCCATGAGGGAATTTGCCCAAAGCATTTTCACTGCTGTTAAGGCCTGCTCCGCCCTGGCCTGTTTAATATTCCTAAAGGGTCCCTCCCAAGCACCCCTTCCCATGCCTCACACGTACTTCCTGGGCCAGTCTGTGCCTCCCACTCTTCTGTCTGGAAAGAGTCATGTCCTGTGTGTGACATCACTCTTTTATTTACTCATCCAGTATTTTTTGAAGCCCCACTAGGTACCCAGTCATCTTTCACATTCTACACGGAACAGAGGAATAAAATAGGTCCGGCTCTCTCCTCTGAGAGCCAGCTGTCCACGAGCTGTCTCCAAAGGTGCAGGAAAAAGGTGACTCATTAAGACCAGGACTTGCATGCCCTTGGGGAGGGGTGTGGTGGGAGGAGGGCCAGAGAGAAGGCTTCCAAAGCACAGGCCCAGCGCAGAGCCGGAACCAGGAACGAGGTTCTGGTGCCAAGGGTGGTACTAAGTAAGGGTCCAAGTGTGCTGAAGGGACTGGAGCAAGGAGTCAGGGGGAATTAGGAGGAGGCTTCTCGGTGGAGGGGGAAGTTGAGCGGATGTGCGTGGGTGGCCAGGATCTGGAGAGACAAGGTGGACAGTGATGTCCCAGAGGGGGTCAGCTGGTACAAAGAGAGAAGACATAAACAGATACGATGCAATCCGTTCACTCCTGGGGAAGGTTAGGCCCGGCCGCTGGGACCTAGCGGTGGGACAAAAGGGCAGGCGCAGTCTTCCTTCTTGTCCCTCCAAGGGCTTCAGTCACCGCTGGAGAAGAGACTCTGACTTGATAAAGAAAAGCCTCTGCCTACCTGTGCCCTCATGTGACATTGCTAGTCTGGCGGCTGCTTTCCTGGTAATCGATGGGAAGTGGCTGCCTGCGTGTGCTGGCTTTCACGGGTAATAGGAGAGTAAACAGCCTCTGGCCCTTTCTGCCAAGGAGAAATGCACGAAGTGCTCTGAATTCCAAATGGAAAAACAGATCAAGAAAAGGGTGGGGCATCCAGGAGCCAGGGAAGGGGTGGTCAGCTGCCCTCCTGCGCCCACACAAAGGATCCAGAGGTCCTTGCTGCTTAAAGCCAAGTGGAAGTGGAGTGCAATGTTGTTACGCTCAGAAAGAAAAACAGGGAACAGAGTAACTGTTCCTCTCCGGGAGCAAGTGAGTGCAGGGAGAGCTCAGCTTGGGTAAGAGCTCGAAGCTGATGAAAACCCAAAGAAAAATACCGATTACTCAGGGCCGCAGAGGAAGCAGGATCCGATCTGAGATGGGGCTGGAGGAGCTAAGGCTTCTCCGCACAGGACCTGCAGAATAACGCCTCTTTCCCACGTACCCGTAAAGCCCACCCAGAAGCAGACTGGGGGGAAAGTGAAATCAACAGTGTGATCACAGCAATGTTCTATAAATATGCATGGGGAAAACTGGAAGGAAACACACCGAAGTGCTTGCAGTGGTTATCTCTGGGTCATAGAATTGTGGGTGATTTTTATGTATCTTCCCCATCGGCCCTCCCCCCTTTAATTACTCTATGACTCTTAAGAGTCTGCACACTATAAATCCTTAAGCCTGAAGGCTCTTGCTGCATTTTCAATGACCAGTCTGAAAGCATGTTGTCGATAACTTCTTAGGGAAGAGTGAAGAGCAGACAGACACGGGCTGTGACCGCAGGAAGCGGCTCCAGACACACAGGAGACAGGCAGCTGCTGGCTGAAAACAGGTCAGCCGGTCAGTACCCTCGGAGATGGGCCCAGGGCTATACCTGGAAGACGCAGGTGGACATCACACCAAGACAGGAAGCCTTGCTGAGAACAGGGAGGAGCCAAGAAGGCTAAGAAAGCAAAGCCCTGATCTCAAGAAATCCCACTGGAGGAGCTGATGCTGGATCTAGGAAGGGAATCTGATATATGAGGAAGAGAGCAGTGGGGTTCAGGATGAAAGGGGCATGTGCGAAAGAGTGGGGTGTGCCTGAGCCTGGTGGGGGACACAGCAATCTCAGAAAGACAAACAAAACATGGGGTTGTGAAGGTCTGGGACAGAGCTGAGCCTTTCTCAAGTTCATCCATCAGACCTGTGCTCCACCGGGAGCTGGCAGAGACACCCTTCTGGCATTTCCTCCCATGTCTGCATCCATTATGTTTGCTGATATTCTTGGGGAATTGGATTTTGGACTCCTGGGCAGGAAGGGATAGGGATAACAGGATTACAGCACCTCCTGTGCCTTCAACACACACACACAGAGAATCATAGCAGAAAGGTGAGATCCTACAGGCGCTGGCTCTGAGGAGCCTCAGGGTCCCCTTCCCCCAGAGACACCCCACGGGGCATATGTGAGCAACCGCCTTCCAAAGCTGTGGTCTCTGTGGTCATCCTATAGGGCTCCCAGATCCTCTGAGCAGCCCCTCCCTCATCTTCCAGCCCCCAAGAAGCAGCTTCAAGGTACAGTGGGGAGGCTGGGTAGAGGGTTTGCCAGAGTTGTCCCTCACCTACTTGTGACCTCAGGGCTGACCTGGCTTAGATCTCTGGCACCCAGGCAGACAAGCTTGCCAACAGCCCCCTTCATTGTGAGAGACAGCACAGGTGGTTTAAGGCTCTGCATTTAACCACCCTACAGGTTATTCCTGATAGTGATGGAAAAGGTCCCTGCCCTCACTGGGCTCACATTCTAGTGGGAGACAGAAAACACAAAATTAGCACAGACATGAACAAAATCTTATCTCCCCAGCCTCTTAGACTTAGAGTGTCATAGGGCTCAGTCCTGGGGACTCAGTCTTCTCTCCTCCCACCTTCTCCATTGCTATCCGCTGATGACTCCCCCACATATATGTCCAGCCTAGGTGTCCCCCCTGAACCCAGACTTATATCCAAATGTCTACTCAATATTGCCACTTGGACATATAGAAAATTATTTCAATTTAACATATTTAAAACTAAGTCCCTAATGTGTCCCTCAACCCCGAATTCACTCCCCAAAAAAGTCCCCCATCTCATTTCATGACAACACAATCCTTCCAATTGCTGAGGCCTAATACCTTGAAATCATCCTTGACTACTTGCTTTTTCTCACACCTCAAACCCAGCTTGTCAAGAAATCCCGGTGGCGCTACCCACAGAATCAAAACCCACCCCTCCACCCTACGCTACCACAATGATTCTGAAGGAACCACCTTGTCTCACCCGGGTCATTGCAAGGGATTCCAAAATGCTCTCTCTGCTTCCAGCCCCACCCCTACAGTAGCTCTCAACCCAGCAGCCAGAGGGACCCTAGATGGGGGCTGTCACGCCTCAGGAATTATCCAGGAGGAAAGAGTCACTTGCAGTTGGCCAGGCAAACAGGCAGGGTCCAGGATCTAAAATTATTTTTTATGTTTTTTACTTATTTTTGAAAGACAGAGAGAGACAGCACGAGCAGGGAAGGGTCAGAGAGGGAGACACAGAATCTGAAGCAGGCTCCAGGCTCTGAACTAGATGTTAGCACAGAGCCCAACGCAGGGCTCGAACCCACAAACCATGAGATCATGAGCTGAAGCCAGATGCTCAACGGACTGAACCACCCAGGCGCCCCAAGGGAGTGTCCAGGATCTAACACTAACCCCCATCTAATGGGGGCAGAATGGGCCCTGGAGAAAATTGTGTTGCTTTAGGGACCAAGAGAAAGAGTTCTGTCCAGAGAGCAAGCTCCAGATCTCAGGGACACAATCACCTCTGACACAAGTCCAAATAACAGTGAGTAGAAGGAAATCCGAGGCAGAGATCTGGGATGTTCTAGGGAAAAGGGCACAGCACGGGACACTTGCTCAGGTCATTCCCAACAAGCAGGAAAGCAGCATGAAGAGGAAAAGGTCACAGACAAAATCACTAGCCCACCTGAGATTAGAGCGTCGAAGGAAATCCGCCAGGTGACTTTAATACTGATTTACTCCAATCCAGAAGGGAACCAAATCTCCCCTTCTGCCTCTGTCTCAAAGAGCCATGATCAGAACTGAGACCAAAGACACTAAGGGGATGGGGAAGGATGTGATACCAGAAAAGGTAAAAGACTTACACCTGAAATCCCGACACTCATTGCTGGAGAACGCAAGGGTCAGGGCTGTCTGGCTCTTCCTTTAAGATGGTCATCTGCACCCTCTCATCTTCCGGCCCAGCAAGAGGGCTGGTGCCCAACCCCTTTTCCCATGCCCTATTAAGCAAACTAAACAGGAACCAGGGTGGGGCCAAGAGAAAGGAGGCATGTGCAGGAAAGCTCGGGCGTGGACATGAGGGAACTGACTTATCTCCTGGGTCCTGGAGATCTACAGTGGGTTTAAGACCAAATCCCTATCACAGTAACCACAATGCATATTTCTGAGTTGGATGGTCCACATATACCTCCATAAAGAACACGGCAGGGAAGTCACAGTTTAATGTCTGGCTAGCTCCTCCCTGGAGTTATATCCAACGCTTGCAGTACGAGGCCTGGTGTGTGTCTGGCCTGTCTGCCCATCCAATTAGAAAACTAGGCAATGGGGAATGGGTCTGCGGTCTCTTATTGTCCCCTCTGAAGCACAAAAAGCAAATATACAGACACTGTAAACCACCGCTCCCAGGGGTCTGTCTCTGAGCTAGAAGCAGTCTCCCCATGCTGCCTCCCAACACCACCCACAGAGCAAACCCTGTCACCCTGCTCCTACTCCCAGCTCTCAGGCCACTCCCACCTCCTCCACCACCTCCCCTCCCATCTCTCTGCCCTCCACTTGCTGCTTCTTGGGTTGCCCCGAGCAACAGGGTGTGTGGTCAACACCATCTCATTCAGAGGCTGCCTTCAAATCTTCATCTCCTGCCATCCTGGAGGGGACAGGTGGATAGAGGATTATGTCTGGTAGCTGCTCGCTCTGTTTTCTCTCAAGCCTCCACTCTAGCGCCCTGGAAATCCTGGACGAACTCCCACATTGGTTAGCAAATAATCAGTGAGACGTAGCAGAGCCAGCGTGAGGACAAAGCCACACCTGTTTGGTGGGGAGTATGAACTTCATAGGAAGGGGCTTCAGAAGGGCAGGAAGTTACGGGAGTGCCCATTTCCCAAGGCTAACCGTACCCAGCCATGCATTCTAGGCATGCAAACTCCTAACAGCAGCCATAATTATTCACCCCGAGGGCAATGCCCTTACCCTCTGGGTGTGTGTGTGTGTGCATTTCTGCATGTGGGCAGAGCAGCAGAGGCGGGAGGATTGAACACTGTTATCAATATTGTTTGCTGTAACCATGCTGCATTGGGAGGCATCCAGTCTACAAACAATTGCAGAATACAAATGCCACATGTAGGGGCGCCTGGGTGGCTCAGTCAGTCAGCAGCTGACTCTTAATTTCGGCTCAGGTCATGTTCTCGCGATTTGTGGGATCAAG